>JAUMHB010042524.1:0-18266 GCA_032359685.1 Pittosporum tobira
TCTTTTAAAATTCCTAAAAAATTTAAATTTTTAGGACACAAACAATATACTATCAGTTCCAGTCCACCATAATAAATTCTGATATAACAAAAAAAAAAACTTGGAAATCGAGCCGTCCCTTCGCGCCAAAATCATTTTCGTTTTTACTGCCTGTTATCCTCTTTTTCCCGACTGTATTTCCTATCCAGTGCTTACCATGGATCCTTTCGCACTGAAACCCAACCTCGTGAGAAATATTCTGGTGCGACTATTCTCATTCGCATTCCTCATCTTCCTCGGTCGATTCGCTTACATCCTGACCGTCAGAACCACATCATGCGGTTCCGGCGAATTCTGCCTCTTCTCCTTCTCCTCCTCCTCCTCCGTCACTGTAACCACCAGATCCACCTCCGTCGCCAACGGCGGGGAATCCATGTCCTCCGACGAAAAAACTCGCCTTCTCAACTTCTACTCCTCAAACTTCCAAGATCTCATAGCCGAGAATTACCTCTCTCCTGACTCAAAATCTCTATGCCTCGATCCGCTAACTAACTCGGAAATCCTGGCTTTACGTGAAATCGGAGTCTCCGATTCCATCGGAATCTCGAATAAACCGTCGCCGCCGTTGATTTTATTCGGTCAATCCACTCGCCAGCAGTTCGACGACGACACTTTCGATTTCGAGTTTTCCGGTACGTTTGGTCTGGACCAGTCGCCTGAACCGTTAAAATTCGCATCGGAAGTATCAAGGACGCTTAAACCGGGAGGCTTTTTCGTTGTCCATTCCACATCGAAGGATTCTTATAGCCTCAATTCGTTGCTCGAGTTGTTCAACTCTTGTCGGTTGATCGGATCTCGAGAAATCGACGGTCACGATTCATCACAAATTCGAGAAATCGTTCTAATGAAAGAGAATGAACATTTTGGTTATGGCGATGACAAAAAATCTGTTAATGATGATTTTGAGAATAATAAATGCTTTGTTCCACAGTTTAAGCGCGAAATTGTTCGGAGTTCCGAACCTTTAATTAGATTCGAGCCTTTAAAGCCGTGGATCACATTGAAAAAGAACATTAAGAACATTAGATACCTTACTTCAATGGTTGATATTAGTTTCAAAAATAGGTATATATATGTTGATGTTGGAGCTAGGAATTATGGCTCAAGCATTGGAGGCTGGTTCAATAAGCAGTACCCTAAACAGAACAAAACCTTCGAAATTTATGCAATTGAGGCCGATAAGGCCTTCCATGTGGAGTACAGATTGAAGAAGAGGGTTAAGGTTACACTATTGCCATATGCAGGTTGGGTGAGGAATGAGACATTGTTTTTTGAGATTAATCGCAAGCCCAGTAAGGAGAATGAGGAGAAAGGGAGAGGGATGGGGAGGGTTCAGGCCGTGCAATCGTCGAGCAATTTTGTGGGGGACTGGGATAAGATTGAGGGGCTTGACTTCGCGAGCTGGTTGAAGAAGACAGCAACGGATAGGGATTTTGTGGTGGTGAAAATGGATGTGGAGGGGACTGAGTTTCATTTGATTCCAAAGTTGGTTGAGACTGGGGCTATTTGTTTGATTGATGAGATGTTTCTTGAATGTCATTACAATAGGTGGCAGAGGTGTTGCCCTGGTGAGAGAAGTCCGAAGTATCAGAAGACGTATTTTGAATGCCTGGAGTTGTTTACTTCTCTGAGGAAGAGTGGAGTACTTGTGCATCAATGGTGGTGAGTGGTGACTGGTAATGTCGAGAAATTTTCCTTGATATTCTTTAATTCTTTGTTACTAGATATTGTTTGTTGTTACACAATACATTTGTATATTTCACTGTTTTGACTGCAAATCAATATTAGTAACAAAATTTTCCCTGGCTTTATGGCTTCTTCTTCTCTCCTTATTTTGCATTCCTGCAAATGTTTTGCTGATTTAGAAGTACCAGTTAAATTTTGGTTTAGGAAATTCGTTAGAGTTTTTTATGAGGTTGAACATATTGGCATTCAGAGTGTAAGCTGGATATATAATTGGGGTTGAACAGTTGATAGATCTAATCCTAAGTAATGGAAAATTCTTGCTATTATTTGATCACTTTTCATTTGTTTTTGGTGGACTCAATTACAAGATTTTATTAGTCACTAAATGCATCGGGTGTGTGATTGCAGGAACCTTATAAAGTTACCAATGAATGCTTCTTGCTATTATGTGATCACTATTTTCATCCAACCCATGTCCTGTTGTATGGCTTTGGGTGCATGTAGATTGGATTGCAGTTATCCTATTCCATGGAATCACAAGCAAGTATTTTTGAGTTCTATGATTACCAAGTAGCTGAAATTAATTTTGATGAGTTACGAAAAGCAAGGCTTAAATTATGTTAGAGGAGATGCAAGTGTTGGTAAATATGAAGGCCCTGAAACTTCTAATTTGAGAAACATAAATTAAGCCTGCTTCTCATAATTTAAGCAGGCCGTAATTTATGAAAAGCTGGCTTAAATTATGTTTCTCAGATTGTGCGAGCAAGAAACGGTCAATCACCTTCTGCTTCACTGCCTGGCACGTCGTAGGTTGAGTGTTGTTTCTCTTTATGTTGCATCTCTATTGGGTGATGCTCAGGTCAGTTAGTGGGATGTTTCAGGCTTGGAGGGGAATGAAGGTAAATAATAAGGTTCGATTATACATTTTATAAGTAAGGTAAATAAGGCTCGTAATTTGAGATGTTTTCTTTTGGCTTAATGAGGTGTATGCAGATTCGATTGTACATTTAAAGGATTTTTGTAGGAGATTTTGCTTTACAAGCATGGCATTCTCGGGATGCTATTTGTGTATAGTCTAGGAATTTTTACTGGTCCCGTGTACATGGTTTCGTCTCCCTTTGGCGCTTGCAATGAAACATGTATACATCCTATAGAGTATTTGATCTCATCATTGTGCATTTCTTGTACCTGGTTAGCTGATTTAGACATAACGGTTGGTTTCAGAAATTCATTTATAGTGATTTATCAAAAAATAATATATATATATGTGTGTGTGTGTGTGTGTGGTTGGTTGGCTGAATATTTACATGTTCTTACGTTGACTATCTTCAGTCATTTAAAAATATTCATGATATGATTTCATTAAAGTTTAAAAAACATTTTGTACTTAGTAATGGTTTTTAGGAATGTATGAAATTGACATTTGTTGTGACTTTAATTATCTAATGAAATTTCTAATTCGAATTAAACTGAAGTACAACTTTTAAAAAAGAACTTGAGTACTAATAATCTCTTATTAAAGCTTTCGAAATCTGCTGCATGTGTTTGGTTGGCTTTATCAATAAATGGACGGAGAAGGATCACTGCCAGAGTATCAAAATAGTTATAACTTCAATTGAAACTATACATTGTCACTGTGATGCTCTCTCATCGAAGTTCAATAAATTAAGCTCTACAACTGGGGTATAATAGCTACCAGTGACGATCGGAGCTTTTTCTAAAAAACTTACAAATCATTCCTAACATCGATCGGACTAAAAATAACATTTCTCATTAGTTCCCGATTAAAAATCGTTATGTGGGTTAAAATGATGAAAGTAGAACCTAACATCTAGACGGAAATTAATTGGTTTTAAGCGGGTGTTTAGACCAATATTATTTGGACTTAAGCGGAAATTTGAACACTCCCAACTGAAATAATTTCTTCCGTTACGTAATTTTCCTTGTTTTGCCATATAACTTCTGGTTAAGAATTCTGATTTTGTTACTAATATGATATACTCTCTATAATTTGTACACATTATATTTCGACAAAAATGGAAAGTTCAGTTGAGAGAGAGAGAGAAGCAGAGGGTCAGGGAGATGGACAAGCGGGAAGTGAGGAAGTTGGTTAGTTTACGCTACTACCAATCCATGTAGAGCTGACATTTGGATCACATACCCTTTTGTCAACCCTTTTTCCTTCATTGTCGTTTATTTTCACTAATTTGGATACAAGAACAAGCTGAAAATAAAGCCTTATTCTACGCATTCTTTAAATCAATTGCGGCAGCGTTTGTCCGCATGGCAACACCCATAGCCGTACCGGTTGTATCATCGGCCATGGGAGTCATCCCGGGCCGATTTCAGAAAGAAATCATGGTCTGTCAATATATCCACATGACCAACTCCCAGGGCTGCATGTGGTTCGGAGGCAATCCTTTCGCCTTCACCCTCCCAGTTTTAACGGCTCAATTCGTCATCTTTTTTGTTTTCTCAAGAACCGCATTCTTCTTCCTCAGAACCCTTAAACAAAGTATGATCAGCGCACAACTTATCGTAAGCCCTTTTCCTGATCAACATTTATAATGTAAATATTGAAATTCAAGTTGTACATATGCATTTGTGTTTTAATTTCGTTAATGAGTTATATTTCAAACTACAGGCTGGAATTATAATTGGGTCGTCATTTTTAGTGACAAATAAAAAAATCGCGGAAAGGTTGTTTCCACCCGGAGGAAGGATGATACTTGAAACAATCGCGAACCTTGGAATGTTATTACACTTATTTATATTAGGAGTACAGATTGATACAGGGTTAATAGGAAAGGCTGGAAAAAGCGCCGTTTTTATAGGCGTCACTACTTTTGTAATGCCACTATTACTAGGCTTCCTCGCCATATTGGCATTGCCTAAAATAACCTCCATTGATCATTCTTTTGAAAAATCACTATCATTTCTGGTGATAGTCAATTCTTTATCATCGTTTCCAGTAATCAGCACAGTCCTTACTGATCTAAACATCTTAAATTCAGAGCTCGGGCATTTATCTCTCACAAGTTCTTTAGTAAACGATATGTGTTGTTACTTAATAATCACCCTTCTTGATGCCATTCATAGATCGATGGGGGGAGGGTCACACTGGAACGTTCTGAATGTTGTTTGGGTGGCGGTTTTTGTAGTTTTCATCTTGTTTGTCTCGCGCCCATTGATCTTACATATAGGGGCTCAAATTCCTGAAGGGCAATCAATGAAGGAAGGGCAATTCTTTTCAATTTTGGTAGTGGTGTTGGTGAGCGGGTTCATTGCTGAGGTCATTGGACAACCTGCTGGACTAGGAACTTTTATTTTGGGAGTGTCCATACCCGGTGGACCGCCGATAGGATCTGCATTGGTGAATAAGCTTGATTCGATTTCTACTGGGATTTTTCTTCCAGCAAAGATTGTTATTGCTGGCATGAGTGTAAATTTGTCGACCGTTGGACAAGGAAAGTATGGGGTGTTTGTAGGGTTTATACTTGCTGTGGGTTATATTGGAAAGTTATGTGGTTCATTTGTTATAGCTGTTTATTGTGGCTTGTCGTTATGGAATTCTATATCACTTTCGTTGATTATGTGCTGCAAAGGTATTATTGAGGTTGCTACATTTATGTTGGCCTTTGTTAACGGGGTAAGTTAAATCTTATGACTTCGTCTTGGGATCTAGATTCGGTGAAATTTAAAATATATAATAAATTCATTGATTTAACTTTTTAGCAAAATATTGCATAAAGTCATCGATATACAACTTTCATATGCAATATTTTGTATGAACTTGACAAATGTATTGATTATTTTGAACTTCATTGATTGCAAGATTAATCTCTTAGATAATTTTTGTTTTGTGAAATACTAAAACGATATAGCAAAAGCTTGCAAATCTTTGAAATTATGATGTCCTTTCAATATTCTAAATGTCAAGAATTTGCAAATTTATTATACAGATGCAATATTTTTCTTATGGTATCTGTAAATTGTCGACTGACAAACCGACCTAACAAAGATGATGTTAATATTTTGTTATGTCACCCAGATGATAGACTCCCAAACATACTCCGTTGTGATACTCTCGATGCTCATTCTGAATGCAGTGGCACGACCCCTAATATCCTACCTCTACGACCCATCAAGACGATATTTTTTGCACAGAAGAAATTGTATATTACACTCCCTTCCTGAGTCTGAGCTCCGAGTGGTGGTTTGCATCCATGATGAAGACGATGTTCCTGCCATGATCAACCTTCTCGAAGCCTCCAGTCCCACAATGTATAGGCCAATTTGTATCTTTGTTCTAAATTTATTGGAACTTTCTGGAAGAGGATCAGCCATACTTAAACGCAATTACCAAAAAAGGAATCACTCTCTGGCCCCAAGTCGGTCTGACCAGATATTCAACGTCTTCAGTTTTTTCACAGAAAGTTATCTAGGGTGCGTTACGGTTCAACATTATATAGCAATTTCGCCGTATGCTAGTATGCATGACGATATATGCACAGTGGCACTTGACAACAGTGCCGCTATTATTATAGTCCCGTTTCACAAAAAGTGGACTATTGATGGAATGGGAGACACATTACCTTCCATTAGAGGCGTTAATCAAAAAATAATCCGAAACGCCCCGTGTTCTGTTGGAATTCTTGTTGATCGAGGTCAAATGGGGCAAAAACAGTCTATTTTGATTTCCAAGATATCGTTTCGTATCGCATTGCTCTTCATTGGAGGAGATGATGATCGCGAGGCACTCGCGTATAGCAGCCGTATGGTGGAGCATCCAAATGTCTCCCTCTCAATGGTTAGGCTTAAGCCGTTGAATCCAAAATACAACTACGTTGGCAAAGCCGAGTTAAGTGTAGATAATAATTTGATAAATGAGTTCAGGGCTAATTCTCTCGGACGAGATCGAATAATGTACAAAGAAGAGATGGTAAACGACGCCGTGGGGACCACGAGCGTCCTTCGTTCTATGGAGGAATGTTGTGATTTATTTATTGTAGGGAGACACCACGAAGAGTCGTCGATTATATTTGGGCTCAATGAATGGGGTGAGTGTCCGGAGCTTGGAGTTGTGGGGGATTTGCTAGCAACAGCGGATTTTCGGTTTTCGGTTTTGGTGGTGCTACAAAAGCCACCCCTGCTTGGTAGTACAAATTCTAAAGATCCACTTGAGATGAAGATCTTAGTATAGGTACCATATCATTAGATCAAAGTTAAAAAAATTAATGGTATATCAATTTAATTAATTGTACATATATTTTTATGTGTTTTGATCTATTTGATTGATTTGTAGTGCATATCAGCCAACAACAACAAGTGCATTTTGCAGCAAAATAGTACTACCTCGGTGTATGCCAAAACTAAAAAATTAATTATTTTCTTCAATACACTCTAAAATTAAACGTATATTTCTATTTATTTTATTATTTTCTTATAAATAATTTAAATAAAATTTATTCTATTTTTTTAATGAAGATATTTTAGTATATATATATATATATATATATTATAATTAAATATCTATTTTTTAAAAATCTTAATTTTTAAAAATATTTCTAATTATGTAACATAGTGAATAGCTTATAGTAAAAGTGTCAAACTAATAACTATGCATCCCATTACCCCTATCACGTGGAATTTGGATGATGAAAAACCTGTGGAAACATGTTAAGAATTAATATGTTAGAGAGGTGATGATTATTCACAAAGTTAATGATTCTCTACATATTATTCTAATTAATATTTGAAATGATTTATATGAAAGCTCATAAAACCAACATTTTTATACTTGGAGACCGCATAATTCAAAGTGCTTGACTATAACGCCGGGGAGAACAAACACTGCCGGGAACGACTTAAAGAGACACTTACTTACTGTCGCTAATACTGAAAGACCATATACACGTATTACGGCAATATTACAATAATGTCATTAGAAATCAAGTTTCTTGAATCGTATGTTGTTATCTAGGAATTAATCTCTCTCTTCTTAAATAAATTTAGCGACATACTGTGTCTAATGTCCGTATATAATTTATGCATTCACTTTTTAAATAACTTTGTGTTGCGTCGGGTGTGGGTGGTGTGGCAACAAATTAACGTATTCTCATCATTACCACACAATAGCGTGTCCGTCGCCTATTCTATTGTTGGTAAAAGTAGTACCATCGATGATGTACTTTTACATACTTACATAAAAGATATTCAATAGAGAAATTGGTAGACGTATTTAATTTGAAATTTATATATACACAGGGGCGCTTGGGAATAATTTTTTTAATAATTTTTTTGCAGAGAATTTAATATTTATAACAAGTTGTTTAAAGAAAACACTTTTAAAAAAGATAGCGAAAGAAATCAAACTCTCATTTGACAATGGAGTATATAATGTATATAGGAGGTACTTGTATACATACAATTCCGTATATGCCAAAGATATACAAGACCATTATTGTTTTTAAAAATTTTAAATTACTTAAATTTATTTGAATATAATTTATACAATTATAAAAACTTTTATATATTTAAAGAATACTATTAATTATAAAAACATTTAAAAAAAATCAAATATATTCAATATGGAATTTTATGTTCTCAGCAAATGTTAAGTCAATGGCTAAACAGGCTTAAGAAGTACAGTACTGCGAAGTATACAAGCAGCACCAACACATGACAAGTTGACCGTACCACGCCCGTATATTTGACCTAAAATGAGATTGCCTGAAGAAAATTTAATGCTCCAATAGGTGTCAGAAATATATATATATATATATATATATAAATTCACAAATAAAAACACACGGGTTTTTAGAATTCGACCATTTGCAAAAATTATAAGAAAATTTTAGACCATATATGTCCAAGCACGAGAAATTACTTTCCATAATTAATTATTAACGGTGTGTTTATTATCTCTTAATCACCTGATTAAAAAGACGATAAATCATGTCATGTTATTAATGAAATACATAGTTTCTTGTTTGAATTATGCCTTTAATTAAAGAACATTTATACAGTAAAATAATAATAATAATAATTGTAGACTTAATAACAGTGTCAAATTAATTAATTATATATACCTACATATTGATGCTCAGTCCCCGATTCAGCATTTCGTACGACTAGAGAGAACTGAATCTCTCCAATCTAGAGAGAGGGTCAACTGGTCAAACCAAGTTTGGGTTCATTGCGATCTTCGAAGGGATTCTCCTCGAGCAGGGCGTAGTACATTGACTATCTAATAAAATAATAATAATTATTATTATTATTATAACTTATAAGTTAGATTAATTTCATCTCAAGTAAACCCTAGGTAATATGTTTTACGAGATTAATTTATAACATGCATGCTACCAATAAAATGCCGTCTAGACCGGACGCGATTAGCGTGATCGATGCTTGGTGATTAGAATAATCACTAAAATTTACTCGAAAATTGCAAAATTATGATCGGAAAAATATTACAAATGATGGGGTGGGTTTCTGTGGATGAAATAAAATAAAAATGATGGGGAGTGATTTGAGAAGGGGAATCCATGTGAGGACTGAATTGTAAGAGAATTTAGTGTAGGTTTGCCAGGTTGTTTCTGCATTAATTCTGGTGTTGCGTGGTCATGTCGCTATTTTTTGAGTAGTTTGGATTTTTGCTATGAAGATATATATTCCCGTAAATAAAAGAGTTGAAAAACTTTTTGTCCTCCTTCCAACACCAAGTTTTGTCCTCAACCAAACAACTCAATTATTTACAATGCTTTACTAATATTTTTCTATTGAATTACATCTGCTTTTTTGAAGATAAAAATATGCATTTATATGAACGTAAGTGTTTTAAAAAACGTATTTCCAATAATAAATAAAATACATCATTTAAAACAACAATATTCATGTAATTATATAAATATGTATTCACCTCCTACAACTTCTTATTTTTTAGTACTACATTCATCTCAAAAAACTGGTCTAATTTGAATATACTGTTGGTTAAATAGATCAATTTTTTTCAAACAAACGAAAGTTAAATATGATGTAATTTCTTATGATTATAGTTTTACAGCCTATATATGTACGAGATAATAATAATTTTAATTTTAATTAAAAAAAATAGTCAATTTGACCAAACACTTAAACTAGTAGAATTTTTTTTTGAATGTTGTAAATATTTAACTTAAAAAAAAAAACTAGTTTGGTTTGTAGATGAGTAAAATAATTATTAAAAAATAAAAACCCTAATTATCGTGACTAATTAATGAAGCTATTATATTCATTTAGCTATTTGTTCTCCAATTTAGATACATTTCAAGTACAACACCTTCATCAAGAAGAAAAAATGCTCAAATATTTTAGTTAATCACTTGGATAAACCATACTTAATCCCCTATAAAATTAGATCTTTACATGTACGCGGTAATGATTGTAAAAATTGGCAATCATGAGGCTTATTTAGATAGAATATACTAGTGGTCAATTTTGAATGCACTGCTCTGTATTCCCTCTATTTGCTGGCTTAAACAATTGCCTCAATTGACTTCATTAATTACATTTCTTTAAATCAATCTCAACCATCCATCATTCTGACCAAACACCAAATGAATGGTAAAATGTATATAACACCCATAATTAAGCATTTAATTATTTGAGAAAAAAGCAAATTATTTTCTCTTAGTTTGAAGTCAATAAAGAAAAAGAAATTGAATCTAACAACCGAGCAATCATTAAAATGTTTCTTAAAATGCAATTAGCTGACATTGAAGCACCTAAGACTCCATTAAACAAAGACAACACTTGGGGATGTATTTGGGAACATGTTCAAATGGAATCACTCCATTTTTTTTATATCGCACGACGTTGATGGTGCAACTATTTTCTGCAGATCAATTGCTAGGTGGAGGAGGGGGAAGACGTGCTTAATTAGGTATATTATTAATTTCCAATGAGGTCATTGTCCGATGATTGAGAATGAAAACTTGAGACCAATTTCTTTTAGAGGTCTCAAGTTCGATTTTCGGCAATACTGAAGTTATTTTCCCATTTTATGAGATCATCTTATCTATTATTCTCCTACCAGGGGGCCTCTTCCCCATTATTATAAGATTTAATCAATTAACTCATGCGAGAGTTAAACTTAATTCTTCAAATGCTTAATGTTATCAATTTGATATTGATTGGAATACTCAAGAGTTTATAATGAGAATGGTATATATTCTGAAATTCCTACCAATTTGACATATTCGTGAATAAAAATATTTTTATAATTTATTTATAATTACAATATGTCATTGCGAGGGGAATCGGATATTATGATTCGGAGTATATAACAATACTCGAGTTTATAATTACTCTTAAAATTAAGGCCTTCGGATTTCTGAATGTTAATTAGAAATTACAATCATGTACAGTGAAAAGTCATTAACGGAATTTAGATTTTCGAGACCCGTTAATTTCTTTAATTTTAATGCACATAACAAAGAGGATCTAATCCAATCTACAGGCAAAATTCATCACTTTTCAACGGTTTTTTTTTTTTCAATTACAGGAAATTATATATCTATTAAAGGAAGCTCCAAAAATATTAGAGAGAGGAAAATATATTCTTTATACTTACAACTTGATCAGGGTGATTAAAAGTACAATTCGAGTACAAACACCCTATCGACCTCACTCTCTCTTTAATTAATTTTTTTTTGAGTGAAATAAATAATTATCTCATTAAAAGTGAAAAATTCCGAATCTGCTATTATTTCATGCAGCTGGAAATAAAAAGCAAATCAAAAAGTAAATATATCCACAAAAGCAATACACTTCCAAAAAAAAAAAAAAAAAAAGAAGAAGAAAAAAGGGCACTCAAGATTCCGGCACCGGAGAAAAAAAGACATTAGTCTTCATGAATGCTCTCAAGATGAGGCTGCCATACTCCGCTCCGACTGGTGCGGCGATCGCGGTGTAACGGTCTCTTTTCCGACTTGATGTCCTTTAAACAACTATCGGAATTCGATGGCACAACATCAATATTGTTGCTGCTCTTTTTAGGTTTCTTGGAGGAGCTTTTAGGGTTTTTGTGAAGTTTTTTCTTCTCCGGCAAGGAAGATGATGGTATCAAGAAGTAAATGCTTCCCCTCTTCAGCTCCCAATCCGGCGATAATATCAAGATTCGCCGGGTAACTCCTTGAGAGCAGGGTTTACTCAAGACATGATTAGGGTGGTTCTTGAGAACCTCGCCGGCGGTAACCGGACGTGTAATTTCTTCTACGTGGCCATTTAAGTGCACTATGCGGATCAAATCTAGGGCTCCACATGGAAGAACACAAGCCAAACAGCATCTTAGACTGTTCCCCATCTATAGCTAGGAATATCAAGCTTCTCTCTTTCTGTTTTTCTTCTCTTTTTTGGGTGGTGGATTTGAATGGGATTATGGGCAGGGTGGACGGTGTTATATATATACGAACAACTTACACATAAGAACAAACTGTATACTAGTATATTGAATCGTAAATTACTTTGTAGAGGAAATGTCCATTTTGCCCTTTATATTGTTTGCTACTATGTGTTTAATTGCTCTTCCCTCATGCAATGGGGTCTTAAGGCGTAATTATGAGGACAAAATATATTTAAGAAATATCTGCAATGAATAATATAATACTACATGTTCCTAATCCTTAAGCTTACCAAAAGAGTTAGCTGATAAGGTTATACTCCCTCCATCCAAAAAAATTTATTAAAACACTAAAAGTCTGCTAATTAAGAAAATTAATTTTTAAATAAAAAATTTTAAAAATAACTTTTTAATTAAACAAATATTTGTGATTTTACCATTTTTAAATGTGGACCAATCAAATTTGAACAAACTAAAAAGTCAAATTTAAGCCCCACTTTTTAAGACTATAAAAGTTATTTTATAACAAATTCATTTTAGAACAAAAATAAGAGTTGTCAGACTCTTTTTTCTTTTCTTTTTTAGGACAAAGGTACAATATTACATCTATTTAAATATTTATGAACATTGTTAAATTTACAAAATTAATTTAAACATTTTAAAAGTCAAATCAAAATAAATTCATTTTAATTTTAACATTTTATTCTCATTCAACTTTCCAATGGCACACTTAATTTTAATTACACTTTAAGATAAAAGGTTCTAAACCAAATATGAGTTAAGGGTTAAAAAAAAATTCCTTTTGAGCACGCTCTTTCACATGATATAATACTTTAAAACCTCCTCCTCCCAAAAATGAAAGTCTTGTTAATTTCATTTATTATCTCTATGAAAATTTCCCCTTATTAAAATCTTAAGGCTCAGTTTGATGCAAAAAAAACGTATTGTAAAAAATATTTTTTGATAAAATATTTTCTGAGAAAATAATTTATTTTTTGATGTTTGATAGTCAAGTTGAAAATGAGACTAAAAATATATTTTTATACTTGATTTTCAAAATAAATTTAACAATTATGTTATTTTAAATTTATATACGTATATTTTAGTTTTTTTAATAAGATAAAACTAAGTTCTTACAATGAAAATTTGAATTTACTTGTATGTATGTAAAAACTTAATACTATAATATAAAAATAAGAATGTTCATACTTTATAGGAAAAAAAATAATAAAATAATAATTTTTAAGATTTTTAAGAATAAGAAAATTTAAAATTTAGGAAATATATGTGCATATATAATTAAATATGAAAATATTAATTATGCATATATTGTGAAAATAAAAATAAATATATTTATTTTAAAAATAAAATTAAAAAAAAGATGATAAGAGTGATTAAATAAAAATATTATAAAGAATGACAGAAAGAGATAATACTGGGATCATTTTTGAAAAATGACTTACTGATTTAAATCATTAAGTTGTTTTCCTGAAATAATAAAGAAATTTTTTGTTGACTGAATTTTTTTTAATATACTAAATACAAAAAAATTTAAAAATATTTTTCCTGTAGCAAACGAAAACTAACGGAGCCTTAAGGTCATATGTTTTCTTGTAGGTTCCCCATGGCCCCCACTATGAGTCATCGCGAATATAGGCATTAGTGCGCCGATGGGGACGGGACTCTGGAATTTGTTCCTTTTTTTAATGGGAATTTATCTAAGACCCCGTAGCAGAGGATTAGGTACGGATGGAAATTGAGAAGTAGTACATAATAATGTCCGTTATTATTAGTCTATAAGAAAATTAAAAATTATATTTTATATTTTATATTTTTTCTATTTTAAAAGATTATAATAAATTTTAATAATTATATAATGCGAATTTTAAGATATTTAAAAAAACATTATGATTTGTGTCAATTGTATTCGTCTGTGACCCAAACTAGACAGGTGACACACAGTCAATTTAGCAATTATAATCTACTAGAGTCCAACGAAACCCGCTGTCTTGATCGATCCAATGTGATTTTTCTAATAGAGCAACGATGTGAGTGTGTGTGAGTATGAAATAATAATTGCACAAGGTGCTTCCAATTGTACTCTTAAACTTAACAATTTTTTTTTACAAAAAAAATTCTAACCCCTCACAATATTATTTAATTTATATATATTTATACATTATCATGTATATGTAAAGATTTATAGTCAAAATTGATTATATAGTAAAAATTATCGTAGTCTTTTGTTTCAGATCTAAGGATAGAAGATGTCCATTTACGGGCTAAAAATTATTAAGGAGAACGTAACAATTTTTAGCGCATATGTGAAATAGCAAAATTGCCTTCAAATTTTTTTGTCTTCTAGTGTCTACGTGCTAAAAATTATGATTCGTACGTGCTACAAATTATGGTACATACGCACTAAATTTAATAGTGCGCACGAGATTTACTGTATCTCGTTCCTTAATTATCACGACTAGACTTCTGTTGTGTTATTAATGTTTCTTTATTTTTATTTTTTTGTCTTTTTTATATTATTTGTACATACATGTGTGGTAAAAACTAATTAAATGTAAATAACATAGAAAATCATAGAGCATTTACTCATAATTATATATTTTTTTACATAAATATTTTAATAGATCATGTAATTTTTTTATAGTATAAAATTGTTAGAACATCAAATTATTTGTTAAAGTATAAAATTGTTAGAGCATACATTTTTTGTGTGAGGATATGTTAGAGTATAAAAATAGTTTTTATTTATTTTTTGTCTATTCATACATGTTTTAGTAGTATAAATATATTAGACATGTAATTTATTTGCAATATAAAATTGTTGAGTATCAAATTTGTTGTTAAAGGATTTGATATAGTCTAAATATGTCATTTTTTTTGTAGTACTTATGCATGTAATTTTATTAGTATTTGCGCTCATACCATAATTATTAGCGCATACATATTATATTTTTTAGCCTATAAGCACTGGAAGACAAAAAAAGTTGGAGACAATTGTGTCATTTCACAGGCGCGCTAAAAATTGTTGTGTCCTCGTGAATAATTTTTAACACGTAAGTGAACATCTTATACTGTTGAATATA
This sequence comes from Pittosporum tobira, assembly GCA_032359685.1. Taxonomy (NCBI): domain Eukaryota; kingdom Viridiplantae; phylum Streptophyta; class Magnoliopsida; order Apiales; family Pittosporaceae; genus Pittosporum; species Pittosporum tobira. Next base: position 15,208 of record JAUMHB010042524.1, read on the forward strand.
AAACGGACGATTACGATCATTTTAGCTAAATAATAAATTTTAATTATGAATTCTTATATATATATATATATATAAACTAATAAAAACATATGCAGCTGGCAAATGATATGAAGAATGGAGCTACATTCATCCTGCTCTTTTCCCAACTAAGTAAAGACAAATTTATTCTATTTTATAACCATTTTCTGATAGGCACCCTGAATCGCGGGTCTGCTTTAGTTTATTTTGGAAGGTTATTTTTATCTAGACATTTGTTTTTTAGTTTATATATTTCCGCTTTGTTTAAACATATAATTTAATTTCAAAAGTTTAAACTTCAAAATATCGAAATATAAAATGATCCATGTATTGTTAATCAAGTTATATTTTAGTTTATATATATATATATATATTTATTTATTTATTTATTTAGATTTGATCACTGTATTATGCTTTCAAAAATTATTCTATTCCTATTTTACACGACAACAACAAAATGATAAGTGTTCATGTTCTTGTCGTTAAATTATGACATTGCAGGCTTGTAGCTGCTACCAAAGCAAATCAAAATAAAATGCAAATTTAGTCAGTTTCATTGAAAAAAATAAAAAAAATGTATTACAAAACAAAATAACATAAATAATTCAGAATATTATTTGTTAATTAACTCATTCAATTATACCCAAGTACCTATTTTGTACTAGGGAATAATTTACAAGAAAACTAATGTATCTCTCTAGTTACAAAGTTGACAATATCAGCCCTACATATTGTGCCTTCAGTACTTGTAGCGTCTTTTAGCTCGTGTGCATGATTATTATCATTGGATTTTAATGTCAAATACTCTTTTCGTTCTATAAAAAATGGTTTGTTTGAATTTTTTAATTAAATTGACTAAATTTTAAATTAATAATTAACCTTATATATTTAGATATTTAAATAAACAAAAGTTAGATGTAGATGTATATTTGATATAATTTCTAATTAATTTAACAAAAAAATTCAAATTATACCAATTTTTTATTGGACGAAAGGAATGAAATTTTGTACGAAGAAGCTTCATAGCGCATAGGCTTAGGTTGTAGGCACCGCCCACATCGAGTACAAGCTAGATGAATTTTTATATATATATATATATATATATATAAAAACTCACGAGCCATCTACTACATTAAGATTCGTAATGTGGGATTGAATCGATCTAATACAGACGGAGAAGCATGCATTATTATTGAATAACATGTGACAAAGTCTGTCCTCACACCGAAGCCAAGGTGGAGGCTCCATTAATTTAATTTAAGTAATATTTTTAGATGAATAATTAATTAATCATGAGTACTATTATTATTATTATTATTATTATTATTCTATAAGAGTTTTTTTTTAAAAATTACTTATGCTCCAAAGCCTCTACCGTACTCCTATTAATTATTTTGAACTTATTCCACTAATGAATTTTAGCAATAAATTTTTCTATATATGCTTCAGAGTGGAGAGGTTTAAAAAAGTTGAATTAAATTGAGTGTTGAGTCTATTGACTTACATTCTATTCATATAATTTATCGAATTTAAAATAATTTATGTAAGATTCATTTAATTATTGAGTCAAATGTAAATAGAAATTGATCCAAATACTTTAAAGTTCTTGAGCGATCTGCATTAAATATTGATGGAAAAAAAAAATGCTAAGGTCCATAATTAATTAGTCAAATTTTAAAATATACTTATATTTTATTCGTTAATATTTTAAATCAAAATTTTAATTAAATTCTAAAATGTTTGATTATATTTACAATCTTTTTCAGGGTTGTGATCGAATTCAATGTATTTGAGTTTGCTGATATGATAATCTATGTATAGTATTAGAATCCCTGTAAGTTAAAGTAGCTTCTTTGGATGTGTTAAACTTGGAGGAGTATATGCTTAATCTGTGAACCAGTTTCAAGGTTTATATAAATTAGAGATGGTCGCACTTCCCTAAAAGTATGTGTATATCATTGTACTCCGTGTATGTAGTTTAGGTGGATCAAAATCTTCATATGATATCCATGGCAATCCAAATTATTAATGTTTAATATTGTTTAATCATAGATTAAACATTCGTTCATTTGGCAGCTTGGAGGAGAGATTGAAAATTGAGAAAAGGTAAACTAGTGGATAATTAGGTTTATTTGATGGTGTAGAAAAGGATAAAGGAAGTGGCCGCGGATGGAGAAGAAATGGAAGCTTTTTCCTTCCATATTGTTAATTTTCCTGGGTTGATATCCGAGCAGTTAATGGAGATGGACTGTAAGTTTGTTGGTAATATGTATACGCCGTTTCATATCCAACTCGGCATATACTCGCTAATTCTTCTTAAAAGGTATAAAAAAAAAAAAAAGAGGAAGGAAAATGAATGAGGTGTTGAGATTTTGTTAATATTAACTCTTTGTGATCCTACGTACATCTTATAGGGTAATTAATTGAGAATCTTTTACTACTTTATCCTTACAAAAATATAAAGAGTTAATTTTAGAAAACTTAAACGAGTTGAAGGGACAAAAGTGACATTTTCCAGCATTTGAACCTATAAAAAAGGACTAAACAAAGTAGTGTATATTTTTGAATAGTGTTATTAGACGTGTAATACACGAGCACATATATCAAGTCAAATCAAACCATGGGCACTTAAAGCTTGGCTCATGTTCCTAAAACTAGGTTAAATTAAAGTTTAAACTCAATTCATTTAACATGTGATGGATATCAAGCAAAATCAAATTGGTTAATCTTTATAGTAGTAATTGATTCGACCACTTGAATTTGCTATGCCATATTCAAAAATCTGAAAATATAAACGAGTTAAACATGATTCAAGTAGAAGACAGTGCCGGCCTCATAATTAAACTTTACAGTGGTAATCACCGTTTCTTTGCCGAGGTCGGGACTTGGAGCCTGACAGCCGTTCGTGCAGCATCATTGTTGGAATTTATAAAGTTTGAAAAGACATGGCCAAATGACGTACTGGTTGGATGCAGAAAGAATAAATGAAGAGGTGCATCTCTTCATGGCCAAAGGACACAACTCCTTTAATTTTCTGAAAC
>JAUMHB010042535.1:0-18265 GCA_032359685.1 Pittosporum tobira
ACGTTGACATTCTTTTTGTCGGAAACCAAATTTTATTTAGTACTTCAAAATATTAAAAATACAGGGTTCTTACATATATATATATATATATAATGATAAATAATTAATTTTAAAATTTATTAATTTAACTAAAAAAAAATAATAACATATATTTAATATGAAGCGGAGGGAATAAAACAAATTTTAAACTTATCATATGTACTCTTAGCATTAAAAAAAAGGTCATTTATGTTATGAAAATAAAATATTATATATAAATATTACATTTTCAATATATTATACTTTGAAGGTGTTGCTGGGTTATCTCAAATAATTAGGGGTGTAAACGAGTTGAATTGAGTTAAATATTGACGTATTCAGATTATACTCGTATATTTAACAAACTTGAAATGAAGTTTGTGTATATCTCGTTCAACTATCGAATCAAAACCGAATATAAATCAAACCCGAATAATTTAAAATTTTCGAGCGAATAATATCAAACATAAATACAAAAAAATAATTAGGTAATGTCCAAATAATTTATCGAACTTTTAAATATGCTCATATTATATTCATTAATATTTCGAATTAAATTCAAATCGATTTTTTAACTGAACGATCTTAAAAATCTTGAATCGTTTGATTAAAAATAGTAACCATGCACTATCTCGGGCATTAGGGTGAAGGACATTGATGCAGACAGATAGGACTGCTCAAAATTTTAGAAAATTCGGGTTTTTTTACCTAACCGGTGTTTACTCGCACCGCCGGTTTCAGGTTTTCAGTTGCGGGTAATACGCAGGACAAAATTTTGATAAATTTTTAAAATTGGTTTCGGTTCAGTATTTTCCCTAACCATCGGTAAAAACCCGATTGAAAAAAAAAACAACCATAAAACTTTATTCTTTCAACTCGAGCACCGATTTGAAACCTGCGCCTACACCTTGTCCGTCGTCTTCAAACCACCACCTTCGCCACTCAAATCAGCCACCGCCGTAACAGATTCCACCGCCGCAGGCAAGACAGGAGCCTTGGTTGAAAACCCATCAACTATCATCCACTCATCGCCACCAGATCAATTATCATCCACTCATCGCCACCAAATCTTCGTCATCCTTGTCTATCTCTCCTTTATTAGCAAATTTATATCTTTGAAGTACTTTATCCCTCTAAAACCTTGCTGGGTATTCAAGTTCTCTAGTTAGTTATTTTGTTTTGTTATTTTTTGAAATGTGTTTTTGTTGCTGAAAGGGGAACTGATGTCAAATTCACAAATGAGTTTTATTTAATGGTCTTTTAAATATACTAATGCTAGTTTTATGGTATTAAATGTTGCAAAAATTAAATCTTGATTATTGATTAATGTGAAATCTATGTGTAAGCATGGCAATGGATAAATGCATATGGATGATTATTGATTAATGTGAAATATGTGTATACACTTTTAAGTTTGAATAAATGACATTACTTGTGAAGGGTGTTGATTATTGAAAATCTACCTCTGAGATTCCTGCAGGACCTCGACTTTTGCTTTAAGCTTCAAATACTCCTGGTAGTTGCTTTACTTGTGGTTAATTAATAGCATATATATACTACTGGTTAATAAGAATAATACTCCCGGTAGTTGCTCTGCTTGTGGTTAATTAGTCTACTTAATTACTGTTGGTTTTGCTATACATGTTAGTAGGAGCAAGAACTTTGAACTAAAACTAATCCATAAATTAAGAAAATAGTAATTATAAAATATTTGAGAAAGTGAATTAAGAAATGATCATGCCATAAACCTGTGTATCCCTGTCTGATTGGCCCGTTTCAAGTGCACCATAACTGCATCTTTGAAAAGTAATAGTCAGTCAGGTTAGCCACAAGACGACGCCTTGAAACCACTTTACAACATGGCCTTGTTTTATGGCATGCATAATACAAACTCTGAATCTATTGATGTGCACTTGTACGGCCGATAAGCCCTTTGTGTTTATGTGAGTGTGTGTGTTTGTATTTAAATGAGAATGTGGAAAAATATGATGAAAAATTTAACATTCTAATTTGGTGGAGAGCCAATACTCATAGATTCTCTATTATTTTACAAATGGCTAGAGATATCCTCGCAATTCCTATTTCTACCGTGGCTTCGGAGGCGGCATTTAGCACGGGAGAACGTATTCTTGATCAATTCAGTAGTTCTTTGACTCCTATAATGGTGCAAGCACTAATATGCACACAAGATTGGATTCATCGAAGCAATGATCCCATGGATATTGAAGAAAAATTTGAGATGCTTGAAGAATTTAAAAATGGTACATATTTCAAACTTTTTAAATTAAATTTTTTGGTATTTAAAATTTTAACTTTCAATTGCAAATTATATTTTACTAATATCAATCATCATCTATTATTTTAGAATTTGCAGATATCGATTTGGATTCGTCAATTTTAGGTGCTTAACCAGAAATTTGTTTTTGTTTGACAAGAAAATGGAATTACTCCTCCAAATGAAGTGGACCCACTGCTTCCTGCATTGCCTGCTACTAGCACAAATAGTACTTCTTGCTCTTCTTATCAACAGTATTTGTCTCCAAATCCAGTTTTGTAATAACATTGGTGCCAATTTGATTCGCTGCTTTTGTTCATGTTTTCGCGTTTGAGAAGTGTTTTGAGTTGAATTTCAATGTCTATAAGATATGCCATAATTAATTATAATATCTATAGCAACGTTTATAATGTATGTAGCAGTGTTTGAGAAGCATTCGTTGCCGATTGGAAAAAGAGTGTGTTGATCTGTGGCCAAGGATTGCAAGTGCTGCTAATGCTATTGTTTAGACGCAGAAGCTACTTGTGTGGATTAGTTGTGTTGACTTTTCTCAAAGTTCACTATTTAGGTATTTGATTACAGTTGATAGTTGTTTAATTGACCATGAGATTTTGGAAGGATTAAGAGTTGTAGATTATAAATGTAGTATTTGAGATTCTATTATTAAAATAGATGTGCCTAAAGTTATTTTATTTGTACTTTATGTCACGAGTTCTATTATTATATATTTATTTGAATTTGTCATTGTAATTTTTCTACTTAAATTTTGTTGCATTGTTGTTCCTGTTACGGCCGATTCGGTTGATATCATATTATTTTGAATACCTGAAGCAGGCCCTTGAGAATTGGAGTAGTGCAAGATGGCAACTCCTTGAGCTTTAGTCCAAGCCGAGGAATTGATAAACCGTGGACTGGCAACAACATAATAATCACTTGTTGCATTTTGATCCATTGTGACCAAAAATAAATATGACTGGCCAACATGAATATCCATGTTCTTTGTACTTTGTTTTGAACGTCACCTGATTAAACTTTAGGGTTGAAGAACATAGCGCCCTATTATTATTTTGAGGCAAATTCATTATCTGAATATAAAAAATAAATAAAATACAAACTCATTACATGGGAATCAAAATAAAGTATTAAGAAACTTGAATTTGTACTTTTGAAGACTAAATCAGTACATATAAAAAATAAATTTTAAAAAAATAAATTAAAAAAAAAACGGTGTGAATTTTTTTCGAACCGTTACCGCACTGCTTCAGTGGTTCCGGTACGGTATTTTTTCCGTTTTGTATAAACGGTATGGTAGCGTTATGAAAATTCAATACAAAAATGTTTCATTGAGCAATCCTACTAACATAGTAAATTATTTACTATTAAAAAAAATAATAATAAATAAACAAAATACAAAGTAACTTTAGGCACATATATTTGTCCGCGTAGCCCGACATCCGTATATCCGTAACGGCAACTTTTCACCGTCCGTTAGCGATAATGCAATTCGCCAGCAAGAAAACTGAACCGCATGAAAGTTTGGATTTCCATGGTATCAAATCCCCTCACAATTTATAACCTGGCGGCTGGGGTCCACGTCATCCTAAATAATTTTTACAAAATTTAAAATTGTTTGAGTTTTTACGGATATTAAAAAATATATTTATTTATGAGTAAATTATTTTTAATATTATTATAATTTAAATAGTGAAGTAAATAGTTAATGTGGTATGATATAATATTGATATTATAATTTAAATAATAGAATAGTGATTGAAGTGGTTGACCATAATGTTTCAATAACGTATAAAGTGGTGGGTCATAATATTAGAATAATAAATAAAATAGTGAGTCATATTTGATTAAAATAAGAATAATTTATACAATTTATATTATTAAAATTTTCAAAAAAAATATTATAATTTTAATAGAACATCTAAAAAAAATGTTAAAATTTTAATGGAACAGTAGAAATATGACATTTAATGAATTTGGCATTTATCCATGATATTTTGAAGATCAAAAAGAAGTCAAAACCATTATATTATGGACATAAATACTCCATTTGTTTTAAAATATAAAATTATTATTTATGAAAAATAATTTCTAAAATTTTTATATTTAAGTTATATAAATTTATTTAATTATAATTAATTACAAAAGTGATTTTTTTTTTGAAATATTTAAAAAACACAACTAGTCGCAAAAAATATATATTTTTTAAATTCAAATGATTTCATGTTAGTTTGAATTTTAAAAATATTCAAAAATCAACATTTAAAAATTATTAATGCTATTAAATTTTAAGGTTGAAAATAGAAATCAAAGCTTTGAACTTGATTTGGAATCGTTTAATTAAAAGTTCAATTCGAACTCGATTTAAAATATTAACGAATAAAATATGAGAATATTTTAAAATTTGATTAATTACTAAGGACTTAATATATTCTTTTTTGTTGATGCTCCAGACAAATCACTTGAAAAATTCAAACTACTTATATTTGATTCGTATTTGTGTTTGACTCTATATTTAAACGACTATTACACAAATTTTATTTTAAACTAGATAAATTATATTAGTAAAATCTAAATAAGTTATACTCCACTCGATTCGACTCGTTTTCATCATATTAATTTTTGACCCAATTTTTTTAAAATTGTCACATTTGTCCTTCTAATTTGTCTATATTTTTCATAACTAATCCTCCGGACATTTTCCATATAAAATACGTTTTGGACAGAATTTTAAGACATGATATGCATGCATGTGCGAATAGGATTAAAATTGTAAAAAAGTAAAATCTATGACTTATTGAGGATCTTTCACCTTTTATTTAGGAGTATTTATTTACTTATTTTTCTTTTGATAACCGTAGACTCGATGCACTAGCGGCACACACGTACACAACACGTGTTCAAGTAATGTTCAAAGATGAATACATTCAGTATTTGTTTAGTGGGTCGATTTTGAAAATTTAAAGAAACTAACTCGAATCGTTAGCATTATCGGGTTGGATATAATTGTTTATTAATATATTATAAAAAATTATTATAATTTTTTTATATAATTTTTTTAATATTTAATTAGTTTTAAGTTAAAAAAGTTGATGTTATGTATATATATTAATAAATTATTTAGTTACTTGATAAATAAATTTTTAAATTTTATTTTAAGACAAACTATTTGATTTTATTTTTTTACAAATAATATAGTTATAAGTTAAAACAGTTGATATTATATATATTAATAAATTATTTAATTCTTTGATAAATAAATTTTTAAATTTTATTTTAAGACACTCTTTGATTTTATTTTTTTGCAAATAATAATCTATTACAGCTTTTTTTATTGATACATCTATTATATGTTAAATTCATAAATACTTTTTTTAAAATATATAATTTTTATGATGTGAAATTAATATACTTCTTTATCCAAACTAATTCAAAATAAGACTATAAAATGAGTTGATCAAAACATATGAAGACTATGTGATGAGAAACTAAATATATTAGTGTAACATCCTCAAATTTGGGCATCTATATTCTAACTTGAGTTGTCAATTTATTGATAACATTATAACTTACAAATACACAATACTTTATTATAAAATACACGTTATAATAAGGTACAATCTATCATGCTAAAAATATTATACATGATACTTTTTATAAATTATTATTCTTTTAGCAAATAGTATACAGCGAAAACATCTAAGCAACTGAATCTCTAGTTCATTCCCCCCAATAACCTCGCTATCAATTATTTGCACCTGAAATGAATATGATGCAAATGAATGAGCTCAAATAACTCAGTAAGAAATACCATGACTAAGGATAACTGAGACAAAAAATAAATAATCATTAGCCTTATAAGTCAGCAAATTGAATGTAAATGAGAACATAGACATGTGAAATACTGTCAAGTGTAATTGCACGAGAAATGTAAGTACGGAAATAAAGCAGTTGTTAATGTTTAAGTTCTTCAGTCTTTAAACAGTTATCAGGATATCATTATTGGACATTTCAGAATACGTGATTTTACCACACATGTAAACAATACTAATATTACACGTATTAGCCCCAGGTCAAAGGTAATTATAATTTAACAATTATGCCACACAAACCAATAAGATAATATCTGCACACTCTTGTCACTCATGTTAAGATATCAATAATCAATTCTGAATACGAATATGACATAAATAATTAAGATGCGACTTTCAACTTCTGTAATGAAAGTAATCAAGTATTAACAAGATAAAATTAATGAATTAATGAATTAATGTTACTCAAATAGCAGTAAAAATGGATTAACAATCAAATTCTCAACATATGTTCAATGTCAAATATAATATTCAATCTCAATAGTTTCAAAACATATTAAGGTGTTTCATGTTATAAGAGTTTATTCAAAAGGAAATGATAGTATAACATAAATGTCAAATGATATTTTTTTCAGTGGAAGCCAAAATGATGGTACTCATTATCTTAATGCGTAATCCGTAAGTTATGTCTTCATATGAATAGTTGATTTATAAATTATTTTATATATTATAATATAATCAATAATGAAAGTATATTTAAGTATATTTTTTGACCATGACCTCACAAGTCTGTCAAACACTAACTTATAATATAAAATAATTTTGTATGATTTAAGAATAAATTTATTTAAAAATTTATAATAACTTGAAAAATATTTGTGGAGGTGTAAAAATATAAGATTTACATAAATATTGCAAATAAGACATCTCCTACAGAATATGATTTTGTAAATGCACTTTGCAATTTTTGTATGAGTATATAATACTATAAGTTTAGAATTATTTCGTCAATGGTAAAAAATAAAAATAAGTATTACCTGAATGTTCATTGTATTACCACTTAAATTATATTGCAAAAATAACTTTGGTAACACTTTAGAATTACTCTCAATAATTTTTATAATATCAAATAAGCACTCAATATATTATGAAGATAATGGAGCAAAGTGTGAGAAATCTTTATTCCAATACCATTTATTTATACTAAAAATTTTGTCAACCTTCTCCAAGAAGTTTTCACAAGAAAATAATTCATCCAACAAATTTAAAATACCTTTTTGAAAAATAATCATAAAATACCAAAACTTAAGTTCATAATTTTTTAAAAATAATAATAAGACCAAAATTTTATATTAAAATAATCATAAAATATCAAAACTTAAGTTTATATTTTTTGAAAAATAAGAATAAGACCAAAAATTTATCTCAAAATAATCATAAAATACCAAAATTTAAATTCATATTTTTTGAAAAATAATAATAAAACCAAAATTTTATCTCAAAATAATTATAAAATACCAAAACTTAAGTTCATAATTTTTGAAAAATAATAATAAGACCAAAATTTCATCTCAAAATAATCATAAAATACCAAAACTTAAGTTCATACTTTTTGAAAAATAATAATAAGACCAAAATTTTATCTCAAAATAATCATAAAATACAAAAACTTAAGTTTATACTTTTAAAAAAATAATAATAATACCAAAACTTCATCTCAAAATAATAATAAAATGCCAAAACTTAAGTTCATACTATTTGAAAAATAATAATAAGACTAAAATATCATCTTATGCTTTTTGAAAAATAATCATAAATTACTAAAACTTAATTTCATACTTCAAAGTTTCTCCCGACAATTTCAATCTTTACCCGGAAATCTTTCTATACCAAACTTCTCTTATACTCAAACTCTCATAATCATATAACATAACTATTTATTTGTAACAATTTTTACCACTCAATCATATCAAAAATTTTACACTTACACTTACTCATATAAATATTATTTATAATCGTCCATTAATTAAATTATTATACTTATTCAAAATTAACCACTTATTAATTAAAATCATACTCCACTAGTATGACATATTTTCTTCTAATAATTATTCAAGCACTTCATAAGCATTTTATAAAGTACATTTAATAATTATTATACTGACTCCTGCAATTATTTCTTATCTGACAGCTATGTTATATTACAATTATCTTCATACTGTTGCAGATATTTAAAACTACTGAACGTATAAAATTATTTATCAGATATATCAACATTAATTATATATATAAACACAATTATTCATACTACTGTTACAATATTTGTCGGAGTAATAGTATAATAGAAAGTGACATGCTTATAATTATTGACTATTTGAGTGTTATGGTGACTCAAAAGTCGTCCGACAAATATTAGTGGGGTCCACACGTATTCCATTGTGGGATCCACAAATACTTTGTCGTTACGCGGCGCACAGTGCGAGAATAAATATTCTTTAGCCTTGGCGTTGACGTTGACATTATTTTTGTCGAAAAATATATATATCTAGCACCCTATTGATTATTTTATCTCTAATAATACTATACTGTTTAAAATAAATAAATGTTAAATTATTGGGGTCTTACAGTTAGTATATGTAAAGTCATTATCATTTATACAACTTAATTAAAAATACAACAATAAATTAATTAAGTTATTTATTATGTGACTCATAAATAGATATGTGTATTTATATATTAATAAATGCCAATATATAATTACCAAAAAAAAATTGAGTAAGTGAATTAAGGCCTAATTAAAAAATATTTTTATCATATTTATGATAAAATATTGAATTAAATATTTTAATTGAATTAAATATTTTAAAGTTTGTCCTTTATATATATATATAGATATAGATTAGAGGAACAAAGTTAGCGTTTTCAAAGTTAGAGGAACAACTTTCTAAAAATGTCATACATTGGAGGGTAGAAATTGCATTTAAACTAGTATTATGAATTGAATTATAACACCAAAACTGAAACACAATATGACAATCTTTTAGGTACATTAATCAATAACTAGATAAAAAGCACACCCATTGCATGTGCAAGTTAAAAATAATAATAAAAATTATATTAAAAATAAACTTGAAATTATATTGTAATTACAAAATTATAGTAGGTTTTTAAAAAAAAATAAAAATTGTTACAGACTTTCAAAAAAATAATAACACCAAAAAATAATTAATTTTTTTGTCTCATTTTATAAATGGATAAGATATAGCCCAAAAAATAAATGGTGTTAAGATTTTAATTTAAATAGTTTTTAATTTTTTATTTACTTATAAATTACAATAAAGGAAACATAGCGGGAAGGCGTATTGCTCGAGCTTCCCTCCTTCCTTTTTTTTCCCTGCCTAATCTCTCTTATATATGTCTCTTCAAGTTGCCTTCACTTCACGTTAATTTTCACTCATATAGATCTGAGGTCATTTTTTTTTTCTCCCGACGCCCTAGTTAAACCTCTATTTGCTCCTGAGATCGTTCCAAGTACGTTTTTAATTCGATTTATGAGTTACAGATCGTCAAATTTATCGACTCTGTTACACAGTTAAAGCACTAATTACCCGATTTGACACTCTATTAGTTTCGGGTTTACGCATTCATATGGTTCGGACTATCTAATATAGTACACGAATGCATAAGCTTGTGTATATTGAAATACGTTTTGTTTCTGCGAATCGTTTTAATTTCTCAATTCGTTGATCAGTACGGATTAGTGTTCTGTTTTGTGATATTATTATGTGCATCTGAGCATCTCTGTTTAGCCCCTTTTTAACCAGTAAAACATTAAGATCCTGTGTTTTAAAATACTTAATCGTGCGTAGTTTGTCAGATCTGTTATTTTTTCGTCTTTCAAAAAAAAAAAAAAGTAAATGATGACATTTATTGAGTCCGACGGCCTCAATAAGTTAAAGATGCAATTACTCTGTTTTATTAGTGTTTTTTCAGTTTCTTTTTGAGAATTTATTCATGGATGTGATTTTAAGCGTGATCAAGCATTAATTAGTAGTTTGTTTAAAAGTTTGATAGTGGTCCACCTGGCGATAATACTTAATAAATTTGTATTCCAGACAGACTTCAAAACTTATACTCCTATGTATTAGTTGTGTACCTATGGTATGTGCACCGTCATCCTCCTTGAACTACACTCTGATATGATGCGATTTCTGTAATTTCAGTATTTTGTCGATCTGATGGTTTGTTGTTACTTATAATTTCATATGCAGCTTGCAGTTATGACTCCACCTGTTGAAACTCAGACTAAGGTTTATGAATCAAGCAAACGTCCACCTCTTAATGAAAGAATTCTTTCTTCCATGACTAGGAGATCTGTTGCTGCACATCCTTGGCATGATCTTGAGATAGGTATGTAACTCTTAAATTAAGTCACCATACGAATTGAGGGATTCTGGGACGAGAGAGGAAATTTTAACCGCATCAAGTTATTTTTTACTGGATTTGGGATAAGAGGTACTCAAAATTTAAAGTAGTTTAACTGTAGTTGTTTAAAATTTAAGCCCTCTAGAAGTTTCAAATATACAGAAATTATGGGTTCAAATTTGAGTACCAAAACAGTTTTCTTCTCCCAAAATAACAGTGACATAGTTTTAACTTGGTATAAATATGATTGAATTCTTCTTACAAGTCCATATTGTACCTATAATCAAAAAAATTTAAAATAATATAGGGGTCAGGTGTCACCCTTCATTGCCAGGTTTCCTTGTTCCTGGCCATGATGGCCTTATCTTAGAATGTATTTCTCATTTTTATAACGTGCTGTTATCCTAATATGGAACTTCCTATTTGACAACTTGCAGGACCTGGAGCTCCAATCATTTTCAACGCTGTAAGATTCTGAATTATTATTTTGATAATTTATCTTTCTTGAAATCTGATTTGAGTAATTATTATTAACTTGAGAATGAGAACATTATCTAGAACTTTGTATTCATCCATTCTTGGTGCATCAGTAGCTTATCTGAACCTAAAATGACCTATAGCTATTAACCCTTACATGACTCCATTCCAGTGTAAGGGAATGTGTTTCCTTTTTAGGACGTCCCAGAAATACGATTTGATTCAATCTAAACCATGACTCATGATGTCCCAGAAATATTAAGGTCAGTGTTATTCGCGATAGGTCCCCTTTATAGTTCCCCACCACTAAAAGTAGAATAATCATTAATCCCCTCAAACTATGTGCAACCAAGCATACTAATTTGAATGGAATGGAAGGAGTATAAATGAGTGGTAAGTTTCCAAAAGAAGACAGTTCACATATATTGAATTGGCTGATACTTTATGTAAATTCCATTTTTCCACTGTAAAGGTAGAACACTAACTTATCTGGTGCAACTAACAATACCTGGTCCCTTATGTCAGAACATAGCAGTAATGGTAATATATCTTTATAAATCAGTCATTTTTTCATAGGTTTTCTAAATCAGTCCTTGACCATGTGCGAATTTAAAGCCGACATTGAGTTCATCAATTTCCAAGAAACTATAAGTGTTTGCATTTCCCAGTACATATAAATTTAAAATTTGCTTTCTTAATCTATCTTTTAGCATAAACATGTTTGATTTCTGCAGGTGATTGAAATTAGTAAGGGCAGTAAGGTGAAATATGAACTTGACAAAAAGACTGGGCTCATCAAGGTAAGGCTGGCGTCTTGCTAACTGAATCAAATCATAGTACTTACTGTTTTTCTTTTTTATCATTAGTTTCTGAGATGTGTAAGTGCAGGTTGATCGTGTTCTTTACTCATCCGTTGTGTACCCCCATAACTATGGCTTCGTCCCTCGCACTCTTTGTGAGGACAATGACCCAATAGATGTGTTAGTTATCATGCAGGTAAGCCATTTGATTTCTTATATGGGATTTTTTTCTCTTGACATGCCACCTCTATTCACACAGTAAAGTTCATGTTGTACAAGTGGTTATGAATTTGTGCAACAGAACCATTTTTGAGACTATGAACAACCTAGTTTGCAAGGAGCATTTAACATATATATATATATATCTTCATACCTGCTTATATTTTCTAAAACAAGGTTTGGACCATCTTGTATTGTCTTAATCAACCTGACTTCCTCTCTGTTATCTCCAAACCTGGAGGTATATCTGCCACCTGACATGGTGATTCTTTCAAAGGTTCTCTTCCAGAATCCAGCCAAAGTGGGTGTGGACAAGCCCCAACCCTTAACCATGCGTAATATTGCACAGAGGAATTACCTAAAATCTCACATCTGAATTGAAAGAGAAAATGTAAAAATTCTTGTGAGATGGCATTCTAGTTTCCTCATAATGGACTTTAATCAGGTAGGTTTAAAATTTGCTGATGTAGAAAATAACTTAAAGATTGTTCCTAATCCCGTACTCGGGTGCAAACTTATATATGAAAAACTCTACTTTATTTGTTCCTTGAAACCAAAATCGACGAGTTGTAAGTCTCATGTGTTCAATTATTAATGAGATTAAAAAACTCCTTCCCAGTTCTACTTATGGATGTCTTCTGGGTCCTTGAAATACTTGATGACATCTGGAGCATAGGCAGCCATATCACTTTTTTGTGCTTTATGGACCATTTGGTGTACCCTTTTATGGTTATAGTTTCCCATCTTTTATATTAGTGAAGTCATTTGATTTGCCCCTAAAAGTTTCTTAACAACTGCAATTAATTAAATGTGCTTGTTGGACATAATCCATGTGACATAGTTCACTGGATGGAGGGTTGCATAGTTTACAATTATGTAGTAGGACATGTCCAATTACTGGCTGAACCAACCTGATTAACCATGTTTCTACGTCTCAAATTTTGCTTACACACTTCTTTGGGAATTCTATATCTTCTACCCAAGTCCATAACACATGCAAACTTTGCTGCTGGTAATTTTGACATTTTGTTAAATGTATGTAGGAACCAATTCTTCCCGGATGCTTTCTGAGGGCTAAAGCTATAGGCCTCATGCCCATGATTGATCAGGTAATAATGCCATGACGGATAAAATGTGTTTCTTTTTGTTTTTGAACATCTTTTTAACTTTGTTATCAACTCACTTACCAACTTGCCTATTTCTGATAATAGGGAGAAAAAGATGATAAGATCATTGCAGTTTGTGCTGATGATCCTGAGTATCGAAGCTACAATGACATCAAGGAGCTCCCACCACATCGTTTGGCCGAGATTCGCCGCTTCTTTGAAGACTGTATCCTTTTTAAGTACATAAATCATCGAAGCACGGACTTACTTTATGGCTGTGGACATAATTCATTATGTTTTATAGTGTTAGCAACGAAATAATAATTTGATTTATATCTCTTAACCACAATAATCAGACAAGAAAAATGAGAACAAAGAAGTTGCAGTTAATGATTTTCTCCCTGCCGCAAAGGCCCACGAAGCAGTCCAGCACTCAATGTAAGTGCCAAAGTTGTCCTACTTTTCACTTTAATTTTTGTTAGAAAATACAGACCACCTGATATTACAAATCTTGGAGCACTTTCCTACCATATTTGGCACCATATTGTTCAATCTACTTTTGATATAGCATTGGAACCATTCACCTCTGATCATACATTTTCCAATAATTTCTGAGAATTTTTCTGCCCACATCTCCTGCACGCACTTGCTTGGTTTCTTTTCCCTGTAATAACCGGAGGACCATTCTTCACATTTTGGGTCACAGATTTAGATTTCCTTTATTACGCCAATTTCATTTTTGCTATAGACTCTTGCCAAAAACTTGTAAGACCCTCTATTCCAAAATTAGGTATACCTTACAAGGACGGGAATTTTTAAAAATAGATGTTCATTATAATTTCTACATAAAAGGCTAGTGTTCTTAAAACATGTTTCTTTTAGAGATGGTGTAAAATTTTGTTTCTATATAATATAATTAAATGATAAATTAGGCATACCATGTGGTCTTATTGTACTAATTTTGAAACAGAGGTAGTACTTAGTTTGTGATGAATGGTACTTGTGGGATTCTGATCTGAATTAAAATATGTTTGATCTTTATTTGAAGGGATCTCTATGCGGACTACATTGTGGAGAGCTTGAGGAGGTAGTTTCTTCATCGCAGTCATTAATGGGTGATGGACAACTTTCATCGCTTGAAGGGGAAGATGCTGCTGCACATGATAGTGAATGCTAACTCCACATATTAGTTTTACATCTGTGTTTATATTTACTGTTCCTTATAGTTGTTGATGATGATGATCAATTCCTTGAACGCTGTTATGAACATACCTATTATTGTAGTCATGCACATAGCAGAGGTGCCTGTCATATAATTTTCCGTTTGATCCTTTGTGTATGTTATGATTTTTCCTTTATATTCCTTGTATGTTTTAACGGGAAAAGGCATCCCAGAGCCAAGTTTTTGCCCTGATCACGTTGCAGGATCCATCTAGGAGCAAAGACGGTGGTCAAATGAGCACCCTTAAATTCTTAATTTGTCATTTTGTTTTTAAGATGTTATTTTTTTGTCACATTTTTGCAATCATACCAATATTTAATTAGTTAATATTTTCATTGAAACAATAACTCAATTAAAAATATAAAATGTATTTACTTTCATTAAATTTTCTCTCTCCTTTCATTACATATAATAAATTCTTTTAATTAATTAAGATTAAAAAAAATATTTTTATTAATGAACTAATATTTTTTTAATTAAAATAACTAATTTAGAAGGAGATACATATTTAAGGAGTAGGGATTAATTTATAAAAATAAGACCTACTACCTTTAAACAACTGGAAGAGAATTAATACCCATTGGATACTTTTTTAACGTTTCTTGTTGGTACAGGGGATTCTGGAAGCAAAAAACTGATCAGCCGCAGATCTTAAGATTGAAACTCTAATCGTGTCTCTTGGGGCGGCCGAAGATGAAAGGTTGTACGATCTCTTGGCAAAATGGTTCTTTAATTGAATGTTGGCTTCATTTAGGTAGAATTTGTGAAATGTTATGTTGAGCTTCTCCATTTATTATCGCATAGAATTCAATTCCCTCCAAATTCCTAAAAGTCTACGAGTATTCCGTTTTCAAAATGACTCATGTTCTGTGTTTTCTCTCCTGCATTTCACATTCTCACAGATGCTATTATGATATTAATATATGCACTTAATTCAATGTTTTAAAACAGGAAGTTAGTTGGGACAAATTAAAGAAATTAAGTAAAGCCACGACAAGAATTAATATCAAGACCATACTGAATTTCATTTCCCTCGAAATTTGGCAAGGTTTGGTCCTTGCCATTTCAATCACAGCTTCCAGAACTTCATATGTCAAAAGGGAACCTAATCATTGGGTTGAGAACAAAGTGAAGGAACCACGGATGTTGAAACCCTAGTACAAAAACTTCAACTTCCCCAATAGGAACTCCTCAGCCTAGTAAAAGAATCCAAGAACTTTGCCGCCAACATTCTTCCTTCTAGCCTCTTCGTGATCCATAATGCCCGCAGATGTGGTTAGCACAATGTAGCCAAACTGCAATTATTCCAGAATATATTTTTTTCCCAGTAATAAACATTGTAAGGACTGATGATTTGCCTTATTTACCCAAAAAAAAAAAAGAAGCAAATAGTAGATGCATCAAAAGCTAACCTGTCTTGAGGGAAGCAGCCTAGCAGTCCAAGGTTCAATCTCTTTCACACCAACATCAAAACGAGGGCTAATGACTCCACATTTGTTCAACCTTCCATTCAGTTCGACCACTATCTTTCCGGATCTATGATCATCAACGTACTCAAATTCACCAATGTACCCTGTTACAACAATACATGCATAAAGCTAGCAAGGTTGACAGAGAGCAGCTACATCCTCATGTAAACTACAGAAATCAAAAAAGATCGTCACTAACCGTGCTTCTGCATGACCATGAGAAATTTGATGATTACCTTTGATGAAGGCCTTATCATAACCTGACGCTTTCCACGCTTCTCTGCATTATACATGCTCTTCAGAGCATCATTCAAGACACTGACTCGCACCATCTTCCAAACACAAGCTTCTACAAGGAATACAAGGGTAATCAAATTAATTTTAAAAAAAGACTTGGAGCAAAGCCAAAATAGCTCAAGGGCAACAATTGTATATAAAGACCAGATGCAGATAAAGCATCTGCGGCACGCACTACATGTCTACATATGCTGTGGTTAACCTACAATTAATATTTTTACTACTCTTATAATTTTACATCAAGATAAAATGTAAGTTGCATATTCGCAAAGACAACTACATAGATAGACTTAAGCAGTGGATGAAGGCCTCCAAGCCTATCACCTATGGGGACTAAGTAACACTCTACCATGATAATAGTTCATGTACAAGATCACCTTCCAATTTGTAAGCAACGGTATCAAAATTGTTGAAATCCTACCGTTCATTTTCTCAGGGGGGTCACTTCTTATTATATTGTACTTACGTTTATTAGATCAAAATCAAGAGTTTATAGGCATGAGATAAAGCATACTGTTGACGGAGAGCACTCTCAAGCATGAAATAATTAAACATACACATTAAGAAGCCCATTAACTTTTCTTCAAATAGAAAAAAACAAGCTAGCCAATTCTCCAGCCTGGCTTACAGCGAACACATGTCACTTTTTACCATCTTGTGCTTATGTTTATTGGATCATTTATATGCATGACATAGTTAAATATATACAGTATATTGTGCATAGTGTTGATGGAGAGTATCTTGAGCATGAAATAGTTAAATATATACAGTGAAAAACCCACTAACTTTTATTTCAAATAGATAAAACAAGCTAACCAATTCTCCTGCCTGGCTTATAGCGAACACAGGCGACTTTTTACTATCTTGTAAAATCAACAGTTTATATGCATGACATAAAACACGGTGTTGATGGAGAGTACTCCAGAGCATGAAAGAGTTAAACATACACAGTGACAAACCCACTAACTTTTCTGATAAAACACATCCAGAAATTCAACGGTCAAACATTATAACTTCATTAAATCCAATGGTTGACCATCAACTTGATGTCATTTCCTTATGCTATTATTAGATAAATTAAGGTTCCCTGGAAACCTACACTTAGCTATCTGTACTGAAAAATATTCAGCTAACTTGCAAAAATATAATAGGGGGCTATTATTTCCATGGGGAAATTTGGTATTCCCACACACCCTCTCTCACATTTGGATCTGTTGAAATACCAAATTTCCACAATTCATATGTGGTTTCAACTTCCGAGTCTCACATGTAAAGGTTTTAGTTGGTACTCCAAAACCTAATACAGTAACTGTGGTTCAATTCAACCCTAAACTTTTTGACCAAATACAACCTAAAGTTCAGAACTCTCGAATGCAAAATCCAGACAAGAACCTGTAAATCTCTTCAAATCCAAAACCTAAACATGAAATTTTAATCAAACAATTTTATTCCACTTCAATATATGAACATGATCTCTACCATAAAAGATCCATTAAAGCTGTGAGTTTTATTAATACACATATATACAGTTAATGTAAACAACATTGAGCATATGTTAAATTTCATCAATAACAAATGGATGCTGCATCAAAGTATAAACAGCACATATATCAACAGAATATATAATACAGATACATACGTATATATGTGTGTATATATATATTCGAAAATCCAAATAACTTTCTCCCACTCTCTCTCTCTAGATATGTACCTGGGTGTTTCTTCCGAACAGCGGCCGCGAGGTACTAAGCACAGAGAAGGCTAGGGTTTTTGATGTTAGGTGACGATCTACCAAAATAAAAGGAACAACTCTTGGGCCAGTCTTATTCTAATACGGATTATTACTTATGCGGACCATATGGTCTTTGTAAGCCCATAATATAATTTCGGTCCAGTCAGAGTGGAAAAAGTGTTGAACTGAAAAAAGAAAAAATATATATAAAATATATATATATATATAAAGCACAAACTTTATTTTTTTTTGTTCAACACTTTACACATTTAGAAAATTTTGTCCTTTAATATATAATACAATACAACCTCACATATAATGTCTTTTTCGTCAATACACGCTCTCATATTTCTTAATTACCATTTAATCAACTTAATATCAATGATCAATTAATTCAATCA
>JAUMHB010042546.1:7236-22698 GCA_032359685.1 Pittosporum tobira
CCCTCCCCCCCCCCCCCCCCCGCCCTTTAACTAGTCCTCATTCTCTTTCTCCAAATGTACAAGAAATTAGAAGTGTAAATGCAGCAGCTATATTTAAGTTATTCCATTCATTTTAATTTAATTATCTTAATTAAAATTTATACATTTATCAAAAATATTATTCATATTTTATTGGGTGATTTTAAATTTCATTTTCTATTTTCGTATGAATAAAAGAAAGAATTTATTATATATAGTTGATGGAGAGAGAAAATTGGTAGAAGAATAAAGATATGTTATCATTTAATGTAAAAAGTTGATTAATCAGATATTGATATCGCCCAAGTATCGAATTGATACGAACATCCTTATAAGTTGTCATGCAACAACAAAATATCATACAAAAGTATGTGAAGAGAGAAAAAAAAAAAAAAAAAAAGTTAGAAAATTTTGTTATTTATTTTAATTTTTTATTATAAATTTTATTGCGATAATGGAGGTGGTTATATTAATTATTATCTACCAGTATTACTACGTAGGTTGTGATATTTCACACCATTCTTATTTGCTATGTGTTGAGTTTAAAATTAATTTATTATTATTAGGATCAAATAATCAAGTTTTAAAGAAGTTCATTAGGTTGTTGGTTCGACCAGACCTATCACAGAGATCCGAGTCCGACAATATATTTGGGTTAATTGTCGGTCACCATCTCTGAGTGATCATATTATAGACATGTTAATTATTATGGAAAATCTTTCTTACATATCCAGGTATATTGGAGATTTGACTTAATAAAGTGTCAATCTTGAAAATTAATAATGACCTTAGACGTGTACCATTGCCAAAATATTAAGGTTGAATCCGCTTCTAATAAACGACAATATAAAAAAATATTGACAAAAATAGACAACAACAATAATTAAAGAATTTAGCATGAAAAAATTGTATAGCAAGTAATGCGATGTGAGAATATCATGACTTGTGTTACTTTAATGGGAAGAAATTTAATAATAATATAACAAAATTGTCACGAAATAATTGTAGTAAGGAATACTTAAATGTATATTTAATTTCTTATATTATTAGTGTCTTTTGTACTCCCTCCATCTAATAATAGAAAAAATCTTGAATTTTTTTACTAATTTAAAAAAAAATTATGTTGACTACAGTGTAATTGTCTAAATCTTTATGAATAAAAAATAAATAATTTTTTGGACAAAAAACTCCAATGTAAATATGTCTTTGTTATTACTCCATTAATTAATATTTTTATTGGAAGAGGAACTATTGTTTATTTCGTGCGACACCAAATAAAATAAGTATAATATTTATCCAAATTAAAAAAAAAAAAATGGATATTAGCATAAGAGAAACTTGTTATGACCCACCAAGTTTCTTGCAAGTCGGGCCATGACAAGATCATTTCCTTTTTTCAGCCTTTCAAGTATGTATGTGATACTCCAAATCAGGGCTTATAAAAAGGCCAAATATTAGGCCTTTTAGAGTTTCATTCTCAGTTTAAAACCGCCAATTTACCCGCCAAAATACTTTCTCCTCTGCCTCTTCTCTGAAAACACTTCAATGGCTTCCCCAGCATTCTTGACCCTCTTCATCTCCACCATCCTTGTACTACCAGTTAGGACTATAGATTCTCAAGAACTCTTCCCCATTTTCAATAGCCCCGCAATTTCCCCACAATTACCAAGAAACCCCTCTATCGCTCCAGCCCCAACGAACTCCCTTCCTCAGGTGCCTGGCCTTTTCGTAATTGGCGACTCCTCCGTCGACTGCGGCACTAACAATTTCCTAGGTACTTTGGCTCGCGCTGATCGTCTTCCCTACGGCCGAGATTTCGATACTCATCAGCCCACTGGACGCTTTTCTAACGGAAGAATCCCCGTCGATTATCTTGGTAAAATCTAATTTCTTGAATTAGGGTTTCAGAAACTAAATCAAAACAACCAATTATCAAGTTTTTGAGGAGTCAATTGGACCAATTGGTTAAGGGTATTTGCAGTTTGATTTTATACATAGATACATAAATACATTGAATATGAAATTTTCTAATTTTGTTAGGGATTGAGTTTGATGCTGTTAGAATTTATGAAATTTAAAGCAAAGACCCCATTATCAAGTCATCAAAGAGTCATTTGAGGGTTTGGTTTTCATGGAGCTTATTTACGTGTGTGCGCGTTTGTGGGTGTGGGTGGGTGTACACTGAATCTGAATTTTCTTGTTTTTAGGGGTTCTTTCAATTGGGTTTGATATTTAGAATTATGTTTTCTTGATTACATTGATCAGCATTGCGTCTCGGGCTTCCATTTGTGCCAACTTATCTTGGTCAGACTGGCTCTGTTGACGATATGATTCATGGAGTCAATTACGCTTCTGCCGGTGCTGGAATTATCTTCACTAGCGGCTCAGAATTGGTAGACATTTTAGTTCCTCTGCTTCTTAATCTTGCAACTAATCTTGGGTATGAATAAATTATTAACATTTTTTAGCGGTGCAGCTTGTCAATTAACAATTGCTCAAAGCTATTTGACAAAGTGTATGTAAGAATTCAAGTTGGTTTAATAGATGGATTGAGATCCACATATGTTTTTCATTTTTCTGATTTATTTAAAAGAAAATAATATATACTCTCGTTGTAATCTTTTGATCAAATTAGTCATTACGAAACTTGGATTACGGATATGGTACATCACTAACCCTTGATTTCATAATTTTTGATAGGGCCAACATATATCCTTTACACAGCAAATTCAGCAAGTTACTGATACTTTTCAGCAGTTTATACTGAGCATGGGTGAGGATGCTGCACTTGATCTCATCTCAAACTCGATATTTTACATTTCCATTGGCACAAATGACTACATACACTATTATCTCCG
The DNA here is from genome assembly GCA_032359685.1 of Pittosporum tobira. NCBI lineage: Eukaryota > Viridiplantae > Streptophyta > Magnoliopsida > Apiales > Pittosporaceae > Pittosporum > Pittosporum tobira. The sequence goes on from JAUMHB010042546.1 coordinate 10,113, forward strand.
CAACGTATCCAATGTGCAATCTCTGTACCTACCTTGGGAGTTTAACCAGTTCTTAGCACAGACAATGAAGCAAGAGATTGAGGTGACATTCAAATTTTCTCTTACATTAACGTCTAAGAATTGATGTTCATAATTGTTTTAAGAGATTTATATCATTTAACCATAAAAATCTTTGTAATTAAGTTTCTGTTACCATATATTTGAACGCTAATTTCATTTTTCTTTCACTTACATATCCATTTACTGTTCCAATATTTGCACATGCTTTTATTTTTACTGATTGGAGCTTGATGGTAATAATTTCTTACTTAGAAGCTCAAATATGCAGAATTTGTATAATGCACAAGTGCGGAAAGTGGTGGTAGCAGGACTGGCTCCTATTGGTTGTGCTCCCTACTATTTGTCGCAGTATCATACAAGGCATGGAGAATGTGTGGAGTCAATAAATGACATGATATTAGAGTTTAATTTTGTTGTGAGATACATGGTTGAGGAACTTAGTCAGGAGCTAGTTGATGCTGATATTATTTTCTGTGATGTCTTTGAAGGTTCCATGGACATCATAGGGAATCACAATCGCTATGGTGAGACTTCATCATCTAATTCTTTACAGCCAAATGGCATCAATCCATGTTATAATGCATAATTTATTTATTTTCAGGTTTCAATGTCACAACGGATGCTTGCTGCGGTTTAGGAAGGTATAAGGGTTTAATCACGTGCATGACACCTGAAATGGCTTGTAGTGATGCTTCCAGTCATATCTGGTGGGATCAATTCCATCCGACAGATGCTGTGAATGAAATCCTGGCAGATAATGTGTGGTCTAGCCTGCATTCGAAAATGTGCTACCCCCTGAACTTGCAGGAAATGTTGGCCCAGAAGGCCAAATGATCAGATCAAGAAGTCTTCGTTGTTGAGATAAAGTTTTAAAGTCCACAAATGTTGTTTTTTTCATACTTGGATCCTAACTAAGCAAGCCCTTTAGAACACGTGTAGATTAGAAGATATCATAGAGGTATTATACAAGTGCTGTATAAATTTTTGTGGAGCGAAAATATAGCGGCTTATGATGTAATCACATAACATTTCATATTCTATGACAGATTTCTGTTTGCAAATAATGGTACAAAGGTTTTAGTGATAGTTTTTTGTATTTTTTCAAAGGTAGTTGTTTATCTCATCTTCGATTTTGGAGCTGTGCAAAACTAGGAACTGAAGTTGTGATGTTCCCAACGTTGACTTTTAAAGGTCAAAGTTACGACTCATTTTGCAGGATGGATGTATTTACTGGTAACAGGTAGCAGACTCTATCTGCAAAGAGGAATTTCAAAGGGAAAAATAATAATCCAGAGAAAAATAATACTAATAAATACAATTGAAACTGGAGTTCTTGAATTGAATTGGGATTAGGATGCGTGACACTATATAGAAGAAATGTAGGGTGCAATTGAGCCGAGCGGAAGTGTACACTAATGCTAACTTCTGCAAACAAAAGGTTCAATCTTTTTCAAATTTAACCCCCGATACAAAGTGTGCAATAACAAAGATTCTAAAGAGAGACTAGGACGCAAATGTAAATATCGTGATTCTGTCGTGGGTTTTTGGTTGGCCTTTTTTTTTTTTTTTTTGATCCTTACCAGATAAAGAATCAAAGCATATGAAATGAACAAGGTGAGGTTATAATATTGGAGATAGAAATTGCTTATTTTTCAACTGCAATAACTGCTTAATTTCTTGAAAAGCTTGTGCAGATATGTAATGTAAAGCAAGAGCCAATGCCATTTCTTTCACAAAGCATAACCAGCAAAGCCAGTTTCATTCCCAAACAAGTTCAAAACTCCTCAAGCTACAAATGGCTTTCACATTCAACATATTGCAAGAAAATAAAATACCGCTCACCTGCTCATGCGAATTGAAATTATATTAAGGAATAAAAATTACATTTAAGGTTCAGAAGGACATGTTTGAGAAAAAGGGTGCCCAATGCCGGTTCTGCTAATGCATGATACTATTCGATAATATCCTAATTTCTGGGATATCTCGATTTCGCCTTTGGCAGTCCTAAAATGTCGCAAAGTTTTTTTCTTCTTAAACTAACAAAATCTTGTTTGGTGTTTCAATGTAATTAGACAACAGACCTGGGCAGTCCTCGCCACGAATTCACTGGATAGACTACTATGTTGAGCTCCACAGGAACTTTATCATAGGGTTCGTCTCTCATTGAGCAGCATATCTTTCCATGCTTCGTAAAACATCCAAGTGATACCTGAGGATGGCATGACTTTTAAACAACTGGCACCCCATCCTCTGTAAAGTCCCATTATGCCCTCGTTCTTGATCACTTCTGAAAGTGCAGCTGCCATGTTGGGAGGACACTTACCCTGCAGGGCTCCTACCATAAGCCGTTTTCTGGCCACCTCCAATGGAAAACTGATGGTGCTAGCCGTAAAACCTGGCAACGCCAAAGAAAAATAAAACAAATAAAATAATGTAGCATTTACTTGAGAGAAATGGCTTTTAAGATTTAACATCAGTCGATATCTGAATCAACTTAATAGCTCATATCTGATGGCTAGAGGTATTAGCACTTAGGCTAACTCAAGGTTAAAGCTTTATTAAAAACATGTGACAGCAGGGGTCAAATAAGTCTTGTATGAAAACCGGTCTTGTATGAAAACCGATCTTACTTATACTGCCTTTAAAACCCAGGCTAAATTGTAAACCATAATCGTGAAGTTTCATTCAGATGTGTGCATACTGATTTCCACTTATAAATTACTTAATTTCTAAGATCCATGTGTAATATCATGTGCCAAACTGAAAATCAATTTCCATCATTTGAAGGATTAGGGAAAGCTTTAAAGTTTAAACTACAAGTTCCAACAAGTATCACAATCGTTTTTAAGGATAATTACCCCAATCGTCTGTTAAGCATACTGGTTTTTCACACTTAGTTCCCAAACTAAAAAGCCGTTGATAGTGAATCCAATCGCCATAACTGCGTGCTTGTAAAAAAGCAGATGAACAAATGCAACAATGTGGTTTTCTGGTAATTGGGGAGATTTAAGAAAAACCTAAGTGAAATCAAGGAGCTAGACAATCAATTGACTTATTATACACACTTTATATCAGATAAAAAGTTAAGTAAATGTGAATTAATTTCCATGTTTAATTGAATTTGGACGGACATTGAAATAATTTAACAACTGGAGGACGAAAGAAGGTTTTTCAGTTTGGAGACCAAACATGAAAAAGATCAAGGGACAGAATGGGGTATTTGGATTGGGGACTAAGCAAGAAAAACTGGTATACTTAAGGAACACATGGGACCATTACCCTGTAAGTTTTATTGGTTTTATATCCACGTTAGGCACAATATGAAACTAAGTAGTAAAACATATAAACAACATAGTAAGACTAGAATCATACCTGATAGAGCCCCAAGAAGTAGCATCTCAGGACGGCTCAGAGTTTTTTTCTTTTGAGCTAGGCAATATGATTTCTTCATTGTCTCATACATGAAATAGTAACATGTACTATATGGGAGCATGCCCATTAATGTAGGTGACAAACCAGCATAGAAAGCACCTATTCCACCATCTTTGTAGATCTTGCCAATTGCGATGCTCATGCTGGGGTAAGCCTCACGACTTATAGTCAACCGGTCCTGTTAAAAGAATTAGGAAAAGAAGAATCAAATTTTCTGCATAGCACACATTTTCCGAGAGAAAAGTATTTAGCAACCTACTCTATAACAAGCCATTATATAGCACATTAGCACATGATAGCAGTGTAGAACTAGGGCTTCAAGATCAACAGAAGGGCATCTATGTAAAGGGAGTAAAATTTTCCTCGATGCTCCAGAGAACATAGATAAGCTTTAGAGAAGATTCAGACCCTCAGACTGTATGAATCCATCAATAAATTACCTTTAAGACTTCAAGTGGATGGCACACAAGAGTGCTAACTATACCAGCGGCTGCACCAGCAACAGCAATTGGAGATAGCCAAGAGAGAGAAATGTTCAGACTAACATGACCAATCTGCAACTTTGGGCTATCAACCTTATTCCATTTGTCTTGTGCAGATGTCATCGCTCGCTTGACACATTCAAATGTTGCAAGCTCGATAGCCTGTGTAGGAACTATACGTATCATGTTGACTGCATTACCAGCCCATAGCCCTTGCCAACCCTGTTGCTCAATGACCTCAAGGAAACTACTAGAAATGTGTTTCGAACCCACGCCAACTATCATTCTTGTCCTGCATATATCAGTTTCCTTTAAAACAAGGCATCATGCTTAAATTCAAAATATTAGACTCAAATTCTTGACGTATAATAGGTAGGACAAATTCCAAAAGTTAGGCGCGGTTGGTGAGGTATTGCATGCACCCGGACGTTTAACCAGTGTGCACCCTAAGGGTAGTGCTTGTGGGTCCACCATTATCCAAAAAAAAAAAAAAACACAAACTCCAAAAGGTGCTGTGCATGTGTTTGCTTAAGAAATCCCAGGTTAGTTCGATAGATTCATTGATATTTATTAGTGTCTCATGAATCAGAAAAGATGATTGGTTCATTACACATTCGTCAAACACTGAAGAAAACTTTAAACTAGTCACATCTGATTACAAGTCAGTACCAAATAAATGCATACTTCAGAACCTCGTGTCCGTAATGGATGGTATCGTGAATTTAGTGCATAGTTCATGTTACATTAGTTCTGATAGGTTCTCCTCCCTTCAGGCCTTCCCCAGCAGGCAACACCCCTATATACACAAGTCTCATAGGTTATACATCTCCATCAACTTCAACTGGCTGTTGAACCTTACCCTTAACTCTCAACTCCTTTGTTCTTTCTCTTTTGATTATATTTCTTTCGGTTATTGCTGAAAATAAGTGCTGCTTAAGGGGGAAAACAAGCATCCATAAAAACAAGTTGCTTTAGCTGGTTAATGAAAACTTTACACCTGCTTTTAAGTAAATAGACAGCACAACTTAACTCTGTTGAACCAAACATGTTTTTGAAGACTGAAAAACATACCAACTACGGAAGGAATTGACAATAACATACTCGGACATAGAAAACTGAGAGGACACACTTCAAATTTTGTTTCCTTCCTGTTTTTAGATAAGTAGAAAATTGAGGGGATACACAGAAGCAACTATATATAGACAGAACATTTGGTGACTACAAAAGGAATATGCTTCAATGTTGATCAATACCTAAAATGCCATCTAAAAATGTCTATTTAGGGTGAATGCTAACAGTAATCAGCATCTCAAAGCCATGTCTAAACAGTGTTACCATAAGCACAAATCCTAAACCTAACAAGGAAAAGGGCTAAAAGGGTAACATCGATTGTCAAAATTATAAAATAACCACCTTGTTATTGGAAAGCTTAAGGAATGAGACAGCAAATGTGAAACACTCCCTCCATCCCTTAAAAGGAGTCCAATTTCTCCTTTTTCCCACCCTGACAGTCTTATTTTTCAATGATGAGCATGAAATGAAACAATGTCCCAAGTTTCATATCACAATTACACTAAACTAAACCCTCTGTTGTTTAGTGCTAAACATGGAAAGTAAATACACTCCTTGATCCTTAGAGTTTGTAAATTTTACAAATGGGATTATTTTTGTGAAAAGAATAGAGTATGACAAAGTGAACCTGATGGTTTCAAGAGGAGCAAGAACAGCTTTGGTCATTGCCCCTGCCAAAGCACCACTAATAAACTCGCCCACTTCTCTTGTCCGCAGAAACTCCTGAATCAAATTATTTGGTTTCATTCTAATTCAAAGTACATTTATAATTTAATTCCAATATTGAGAAAATAAATGCAAGAACACAAAGATTCGATTTTTAAGTAGACCCAGTACAAATTAACTAGACGAACAAATGGGGATGCTTTACATACTTTCATAGCTCGTCCAACATCAGGCAATGGAAGACAAAGCTGGAAAGGAGGGTTTTGTTTGGAGGGGGGGCGGCCGCCATGGTTGTACTTAAGCTCCAGCTCCTCGTTTGGAACAATCATCATGGACAATCCTCCTCCGTGCAAGTCTCCCATTACACAAAAGCTCTTCTTCTGCCACACAGATTCCATCAATCAATATAAATGTGCTAAAGATGGATGTATTCAAATACTAGTCCAATAATATGTGAAGTTGTTTTGAATGGAGGAATACACATGGAAAAAGGTGAAGAAAGAGATAGGAATGGAGGGACGTGCCTTGGCCGGAGATTTTTGGACCATTTGAACAGCAGCTACGTCCCAACTCGCAAGTAGTTGTCAGATATTTCTTTGCCTTTTTCGAAATTTATGGTACTGTACTGCAACTGAGTCAACAAGTACTAACTCTACAATTATTTACAGTATATTTGAATTGGATTCGATTTGGTGGTTTAGGGTTACAGGTAAGATAGTTAAAAGATTTATTTTTAATATATTCATGTATTATATTCTTTATTGTAATTTAAATATTATAAGAATATAATACTCTAATATATTTTAAAATCTACACTATACAAATATATGATTGTCAAAATATATTGTTTATATTATAAAATGAAAATAATATTTACACTGCACTCAATTTGAAATATGATATTTAGACAATTTGTTCATATATTCATATTGAAGTAATAGAAAAAGTTGTTTCCACAAAATGTTAATGCATCACCTGAACTCTTCACAAAATCTTACAATCTTTATTTTTAAGAAATAATTTATCTTCTAAAAATAATTATCCAACAATAATATCGCATAAATTTAGACTGTAAATATTATCCACATAAAATATTAATCACATTACTAATTTTAATGTATAATTTAATAAATAAATAAATAGAAATAATTCATTTCAAGTTTATAATCAAATCTATAATATTACTCACGTTATATTAATAAAAGATTAACATTATATTAATACATAACATATAAGATTGTTTATAATTTTTATTATTTGAAAATTCATTAAGTTTTGATTTTATTGCATTTAGCTAAATACTTCATATGTTCTAAAAATGATGATCTAAAATTTTTATCTTCTTTTTGTATTGATTTTAAGACGCTTTACAAACACATAAATACACTATATTTTTATATATATATTTTTACATTTTTAATATATTTCATATTTGTACATCATATTTTCTAATATAATAAAAATATATAATGTACAAATGTATTTTTTAAAATATCTTAAAATTTGTGTTAAAAAAATTAAAAAATTAATCTATTATTTTTATAACGGAAGAAGAATACTTGATTATTTATATTCTTACAAGGTTCTACTCAAAATTTTGTGAAATAGCTGAGACACTAATTAGATTCAAATATTTCACAATATAATTTTTCTTTATTTTGATAATAAAATAAAATATAATGAAATAAAATATTTTATTTTATTTATAAAAACAACACTTTCTTAAAAATGTGAAGTGGCTAATTTCAAAGGTTGTATCGACCCTCCAATTGAAATTTAGTATAGATACACAAATAAATGGAATAAAAGATTTTTGACATGTAGTGATTTGCAGATGTGATGAACTTGTAAGAGCAACAAAATCTATCAAATCATGTCCTATTCCATTGCTTTGCACTATTTTCACGTTTTCTATAAATTATATTTTTTAAATACTTTATATTTCAAGCAAAAAAAATTATATAAATTCCAATTTTATTTTGAAAAATGCCATTTTTGTTAGACTTTAACAAAAATATTATATATATGCCATCGTAAAAATAAATTATGTAAATTTTAAAATTGAAAGTCTCATAAATTGATTTCCAAAGTGCAAAAAATGCTTATTTAAAAATTATGAAACTAAAAACATAATAAAAAATTATGTTTAATAAACTAAATTTAAGTTAAAAAATTATTTTACAAATTTAAATTTAAATTTAAATAAAATTTTTAATTTAAATTACAAAACATGATTTGGTAAAATTTACCAAACAAATCCGTAGTAATGTGAAGTTGTAGTGTACTTGTAATAGCATAAAAATCTATCAACATCGTCGTCTCTCACCATTGAACAATTCCATTACTTTGCCCTATTTCCACGTTTTATATAAATTATATTTTTAAAATACTATATACTTTTGGCAAAAATTTCATATAAATCCCAATTTTATTTTGAATTGCCATTTTTGTTTTAACAAAAATATAATATATATGCCATCTTAATAATAAATTATGTTAATTTTAAAATTGAAAGTCTCATAAATTGTAAAATTGATTTCCAAAAGTGAAAAAAGGGCTAATTTCAAACAGTAAAAGGTTAAATTGCAATTTGTTTTGGACTTCAAACTTGGAAAGAGATTGTGAGAACTAGAGACCCGCTGACCGCTGTGCCAAACCACTGCCGTCTGTCGTCCAACCCTTGCTGCCGCTGTTGCCCTGACACTGTTTAAGGTATTCTTCCCTTTCTCTATGAAGCACCTCAATCTCTCGAAAAACCCTAACTCTTTGCTCGTAGATTGTAAAGCTCATTTATATGTTGCAGGTGTTCGACGAAATGTCGAATAGAACTGGAAATTCAAGAGGAAGAAGATGAAGATGGGAGAAAGCTTCTCAGAGAATTCTCATTAATTGGAAAACAAGTAATTGTTCATTTTATAATTACTGACTCATTTTTCATTTTGAGAATTTCAAATTTAGGCCTTTTTCCTGATACACACCTGCATAATTAGAAAAGTTTTCGGGCAAAGAACGTTTTATATTGCTTATATAAAGCTTCCTTCGGGTTTATTTTTGAAGTAATTCAGCACCAAGAAAGCTGCTTCTTGTTGGTTCACTGTTCTGTTGTTGCGTGTATTGGTCATTGATGGCATTCAGTTGAACCAAAATACTAACTTGTGTTCTATGACTAGGAATATGATCACTCTTTTTTCGGAAAAAGAGTCCCATTTGAATGCAAACATTAAGGATATATTTTATTCTGTATTTACTATTGAAATTGTGATGTTAAACTTTTGGACATTGAGTCATTTTATAATACAGTATCATCACTAAACATGGACTCTTTTTTGTGGAACAAGTTTTTTAGTTTCTTTTTTTGCAAATGTGACTGTTTCTGTGGAGGAGAGGGAGTAGGGAATCATTTACACCTCAAAGTATGGCAGCACGCGTCAATTGTTTGAGCCATTTATGTTATACCTGTAAATATGCAGACTTCAAGTTTCTATCCAGGTTCCGCTCATTTCTATTGTAATCTCCTAGGTTTGTTTATTTTCTTATTTAATGCTCTAATGTTCTTTTCTATTTCTTTTTTCTTCCTTGTGATAGTCTTCATAATATTTTTGAGGGAACTTTCTTTTTGTAGGAGTAGCAAATGCACAGTTCAATTCCTGTGCTTGATATTCAACTTGACCTCTGGCAATTAGTGTTTTAACTTTTTGATTCATTTTACATAGTATCATTGGTTTATAATCTAGTTAAGTTTTTTTCCATAAATTATCTTATTGTTAACTGCAGTTATTTCTTTCAGACGAGGCATGTACAATGATGTGGAAAGACACTCTGCATAAATACAAGATTTTTGGTGCGAGATACTATTCCCGAGTTAGTCCTCCAGCACTGGCCTGCAATGATTCAGTCATTCGAATATCTTCAAACAATGTGGCCCGCTTGGGACATCCTAAAGATGGGCCCAAGCCTCGGCAGCTCCTATCCCTGCCTCCATTCCCTGCTCATCCTCTGTATGGAAAGAACTTGGTTTCTACTAATCATGTCACCGCCGTTAGCTGGATAAAATATTACTTTGATGAGATACAAGGCTCTGCAATTCAGTCCCATTTCAATAAGGGTCTTGTGAGTACTTTACTTTTATTGTAACATTATTTTATTTATAAAAAAAATATTAATCAAAGGATTACAAAGTTATGCTTTTTCTTAATCATCCTTTTTACAGGTGCAAATGGATGATCTTGATTCTAATGGCCTGCCCTTGAAAAACAAAGGAGAATCATATCGGTTAAGAAAGGTAGTAATGATGCTCATGTTCATTCCTTTTATCCCATTATGTAAGCACATGCCACACCCATGCTGTGCCTTGTGGTTAAGTTTAATTTTATTATTTACTTATGTTCCGCCAATATTTTTATTGGGTTTAAGTATTCTACAATTCTACAGTAATGTACAGATTAAGCATAACGAGGTCATGAAGGCGGGGGCGAGAGTGTATGTACCTGTATCTGTTGCCGAAACAAAAATTTCCAAGAGATTTGATTGTATACCAAGTGGGACCTTATATCCTAATGCTGACGAGATAGAGTACTTGCAAAGGCTTGTCAAGTACAAGGCATGTCTTTAATTCTTTATAGATATAAGTTTCTATCCACTGCAGTTTCTTACTTCCTTTATAAGTTGCTTATGATTAATTTTTTGTTTCAATATGTAACTATCCTGCTATTTTTTTTTATTATTATTCACTTTTGTTGTTGAAAATTCAGGACCCTGCTATAATTGTGCTAAATAAACCTCCCAAATTACCTGTGAGGGTAAGCATCTCCAAGGTCCCTCTTTGCTCTATTTGATAGTTCTGGTCAATTTTACCCCCATTGATCAGTTAGCATAAATATAATAATGTTAGGGGAACCTGCCTGTTCATAATAGCATGGATGCCTTGGCTGCCGCAGCATTATCTTACGACTATGATGAGGGCCCTAAGCTGGTAATTTTGTTGCTTTAAATTCTTAATTTTTTCACCATGAACATTATCAACAGTAAATTAAGGCAAGTTGATTTTTACGGACATTGGCTACCTTGTAGGTCCATCGTCTTGATAGAGAGAGCAGTGGTATTATTTTAATGGGCAGAACAAAAGAAAGTATCTCTCATCTCCAGTGGTTGTTCAGTGACATAACTAAGGCAAACTCCTCATGTAAGGTATGATAAAGAGCCAGTGTGCTTTTGCTCATAGACCCTCTTCGCTTTATTTCAATATATTATCTTAGAATTACAGTCTATTTATCAACTGAAAGGAAGTTGTTATAATTATAATGTTGGGACTTTTAGGCTTGGAATGATGCTTGCAAAGCAACATATCAGAGGTACTGGGCATTGGTCATAGGTTCTCCCAAGGAAAAGGAAGGCGTAATTTGTGCTCCCCTCTCAAAGGTTCTCTCTCTCTCTCTCTCTCTATATATATATATATATATATCAAAGTTGACTTTTTAAGAGTCAATAATGCTTTATGTTTTGGAACAAATGTAGTAGCTGATAATGAAGGAATTAACGATCTGACTGCCACTTCTTGTTGGTCACTTAGTGCAGGTACTACTTAATGATGGGAAAACAGAGAGGGTAATTATGGCTCATGGGTCGGGTTTGGAAGCTTCCCAGCAGGCTGTGACGGAATATCGAGTGCTTGGTCCAATGATTAATGGATGCTCATGGATTGAGTTGCGCCCCCTTACAAGTAGGAAGCATCAGGTAACTCTCTCTCTCTTGGACATATTCCAATATGTCTACAATGGGGCGTGTGTGTGTGTTTCACACCCCCATTTTTTAAAGACAAAAGTTAAAATTGTTACAAGTGCTTATTACTGTTGTTCTTGATTTCTTTTCTGATCAGATTCGTGTGCATTGCGCTGAGGCTCTTGGGACACCGATTGTTGGTGATTATAAGTACGGTTGGTTTGTGCATAGTAAGTGGAAGCAAATGCCTAGGATTGATTATGAGCCGACAACCAGAGAACCCTACAAAATGAGAAGGCCAGAGGGTTTGGCTGTTCAGAAAGGGAGCGTATTGTCTAAAGTACCCTTGCTACACTTGCATTGCAGGGAGCTAGTCCTTCCCAATATAGCCAAGTTTATAGAACTTCGCAATCAAAAACCAGAAAGCGACCACAAAAATCTCAAGCACAACTCAAAGCCGGACATCCTTCGGTTTGTAGTGCCAATGCCTTCTCATATGAAAATTAGTTGGAATCTCATGTCGTCTTACTTGATATAAAAATGTTCATGGGAGCTTGGTTAAGATGTCACCCTCCAGCTTATGGCAGCTTCTGAAAGCAATTTGTATATTAATATCAAAGAACAAACATTTATTTGTTTATTGTCAATAGGTAATTTTTATTTATTTTTTGCCTAGAAGGGATAATATTATCAGCCAATATATATATAATATTAGGCTTGAAGTGGTGTTTATTTTTTTGGGTAAAAGCATGAAATGTATTACTTCCTTTAACTTAATTTAGTTGTCTTCATTAAAAAATACACGTACATTAACATTTATAATTCTATTAACGAATTGAATCTATATTAATTTTGAAATTTATGACTTCAAAGATCTATTTTTGTAAAAAAATGATGTTCTCTTCATGAAAAGGAGAAAAGCTTGTTTGAGGAAGATTACCCCTCTAAAATAATTTTAGAAGTTCTCAACAAAAATTGGGTATCATACATGATTACCACGGAGTGATTTATGTGGGCCTTAACAATTGAAATGTCCATCACAGTAGAAGTCCATTATTAGTAACCATTGTCTTCAAAAATTCACAAACATTGTTACCGAAAAAGTATGAACATAAACCAAATAAGCTTTTTGTTATTGCTTGTTTGATAACCAACTT
>JAUMHB010042547.1:5942-18259 GCA_032359685.1 Pittosporum tobira
CCCCCCCCCCCCCCCCCCCCCCCCCCACATTTGGATCGAATCAATTTAAATGTTAATAACAAGTAATAAGTTGAATTAATACAATGTGTAGTTACGAGAGACTCATTATCTATTTAATAATATTTTATACTCCATACGTCCTAAAAATTGAATAAAACACTTAAAGTCTGTAAATTATGAAAAACTACTTTTGATAAGAGAAAAGTCTTCTCATAAAATTCTTTTTCTATAAACATACACTACATACTTTTATTGATATATATGCCTACAAAATTTGTTCTTTGGACAAAGAAAATGGTACGCAGCCTCATTATTTTTGGGATAGAAAGAGTATTAGTTACAATTTCATTACAATTAGCTAATTTATTAGCTAAATTATTGTTAGCTAAGTTCTACATCTTATATCTCTCTAGAATCTCAATGGACTTCACATACTATTAGGCTATTAGTATTAGCTTAGTTATTGTTAATTCCGTTTAATACATTTTTTTGAAAAATGTTATTTGGAAAAACTATTTTGATTAATTATTTATGAAAAAAATGTCTTATTTTTGCATGTTTAATTGTCAAAGCAGAAAATGAGATTGAAATGCATTTTATGTTTTGTGTTCAAAATAAAGTTTACAATTATGTTATTATAAATTAATATAAAATATTTTATATTTTTAGTGCGATAAAATCAAATTTTTATTATGAAAATTTGACTTTGTTTTGCACGTGAAAACTTAACTATGACTTAACAATAATAATATTAGTCTTCTCTAGAGATAAATTTAATAAATAATAGTTAAAAAAATTATAAATAAGAAAATTTTAAATTTGAGAATATATATATAGCATCACAAAATTATTCATGTGTTGTGAAAATAACGATAAAAGAGATAACTAAAAATATTATAAAAGAATGAAAGAAATAGACAAAGAAATGACACTTTAAAAAACTTTCTGTAAAAATAACTTAAAATTTTTAATTTGTAATTGTTTTCCTAAACTAACAAAGTAATTTTATATTGACTGAGAAATGATTTTCTGATTACAAACAAAAATAATAGAATATTAAATACTTATCAAAAAATAATATACTATGTTTAAAACATATTTATAAGAAAAAAATATTTATTACTGAAAATTATATATAATTTATTTCACAAAAACTTTAAAAATATTAACTAATTATTATACTTCATCCGTCCCATAAAAAGTGGTATGATTTAATTTTTTTAATCAAATTGACCATTTTTTGAATTAAAATTATTACTAATTTATATATAGATAGGCAACGAAACTATAATTATTAAAAATTACATCAAATATATTTTTAGATCTAACGTTCGCTTGTTTAAATATATATATGCTAATTATTAATTTAAAATTTAGTTATTTTTTATGGAACGGAGGAAGTATAATAATACACACGCAGAGAGGAAAGTGCTACTTGTGCACCAACGTGTGCACAAACTGATTCGGCTGCATACGTGGCAACTGAGAGGAATCCATTTTTTAACCAAATTAATTATTACTTTTTACCTAAATATAATTACCATAAAAAATAAAAAAATAAATTAAAAAAAGCTATCAACCAAAGTCAGTCTTTCCATTTCCATCTACATGGATCAACGGTGATGTTTTGAAATCAGAGAGACGACAGTTAACTGTCAGTGCACAGTTACAGCGCACCACTTAGAATTTACAGCCTGTGAGCAACACGCAGAAAAGAGAGTAGCAGTAATAACACAGCCGAAATACATACCGTTAACAACAAAAGGAGAACAGGTATGTGCCAAAAAAGAATCAATCATATAAAGCATTAAAACTAAATGAGAAAATACAACCCTAATTCTATGACTTGCGTAGAGATCAATCCCATCTGTGGAACAACATATTAACATTGCACTCTAAAGAACCACCAACCCAGTTCAATGCCTGCTCAAATCAGGCCATTAGATCGACCAAACAGGTGCACTAACCTTCTGATAGATACTTTTCTACGAACAAACCGGAACCCATATATGATAGGGTTGATTTGCGCCACGATCAACCCAAGGCAGCTTTAGTTCAGACAACCAACATTTGTATCCAATTTGACTTCAAAACTGTGGTCTTTTTTTACGAAAAAAGAAATTTCTAATTGCCACTCTGCTGCGACTTCGATGATAGTGTTTTAATCATGGCCGGGGCCTGAGATCCTACTGTTTCTTTTTTCCATTGCATGGAACTCACCTAGATTATTCAGTGATGACTGTCCATAAGGTCAGTAAGAGTAATCCTTCCGCAGTTGCCAGTGTCAAGCCGATCGAACGTTTTGCAAATCTGCAAGATATCTTTCTCGGAGACTTTTTCCATCTCCTTCAGCTTGTATATAACATACTCCGATTTACTGCAAATACCATATGAATAACGTCAGACATCCGTAGTTGAGGCCCAAAATTTTTCATTGCAACATGATTTCATAACAATTATTGTAGATAAATGATAATTGCAATGTGAGTTTTCAGGTAGAACAAAAGTTTCATTATTTTAACCTTACAGGGAGTGTACTCCAAAAAATGGAGATCCTTTACACCACCATTATAATAATACTAATGTTTTGTTTGGTTCTCATTCTTTAAGAAAAAGGAATGAAATGAAATTTTACATAGAAATTGAGTGGTGATTGGAATGAAATGTGTTGTTAGTCTTACAATTTTAGTTGAAAATGAAGAGAATGTGGAAATGGGAAGTATATGTTTATTTTCCTCAGATGAGGTGAGTTTCATCCATTCTATTCCTACATTCGTTTTCAACTTAAATATAGTGCTAGCTACCAATTTCATTCCAACCATCACTCAATTTCAATGTAAAATTTCATTTTATTCATTTTCTGCAAGGAATGGGAACCATACAGTGATACAAGCTGCAACTCTCATATAATATTTCAAAAACTAGGAGTCAGGGCAGTTAAGAACTCAGGACACAATAAAAAGTCAACCAGCAATAAAAAGTCAACCAGCCATCCAAGCAACAACATCAAAATCTATAATCGGGAATCTGCATAATTGTCCCCTCATATTACCAATTTTGCAACATGCTACATGATGTGAATTTTTGCAATGTCCTCAGCCACCTACCATTTCTTTGGAATTGCCACCTCTGCCAGTTAAATTGAAGAAACGTACACATTTGAAGTGTATTTATACCCAAACAATTCAAGCTTCAGCTTACCTCCAAACATTTATACCCGAATAATCGGGAATCTGGATAATTGTCCCCTCATGTTCATTTTCGCAATTTTGTTAGCAGTGGACGTAATTGCAAAAAAATGGTAGATGGTGGACATGTTGGAACATGATGGAACACGTTGCAAAAAGGGAGTATACGCTGGACATCCTAAATTTGCAAATTTACAATCCATGATCTGGTGGTCTTGTACTTTTATTTGGGTGCCCAAAAGTGGCATCCTAAATCATGCACAAAGTTTAGTAAATTAAATGTGATGGCAATGAACAATTAGATCACCAGCTGAATATAATCGGTTTAAAGATAAAATTATCTAAAATGCACAACAGGAAATGGCAAAATCCATACATAACAAATATTGGTGAGAATTACCATTCTAAAGTGGAACTCCCAATATTACAGACAAATCATGGTAAACTTATGTCAGGGGAAGAGATGGTTAGAAAAAGATAAGCTGCCACACAGATAGTGCTCATGAGTTCGGACCATTACAAACCCTATAGAAATTATAAGAATTTTTTGAACAAACAAATTTAGAAAACAGAAAAAGGGAGGAGAAGGAGGAGGATAATAACACAGAAGCTTGTCATTTCAAAGTGTAGTTAGTCACTCATGCTCAATTTGGAAGGAAAATAATTTTATGAAGCAATTACCAGAATACATAATTTTTAACAGAATTATCAATGACAAACCTAAAGCAGTAAAGCTCACAACTGCTAATCAGAAAACAGATAACTACATGAATAAAGGAACAGTAAGGAGTTGGAACAATAATTCAGCAATATCATCAAATGACCGTGATATCTAACTATACTTTAGTAATTCAGCAACCAGAAAATGTTTTTTCCGGCAACCAATATATAGCTACTACACCAAGACAAATACAGAATCAATAACAACAGACAACAGAAGAATAACCAAATCGGGACAGTTTGGGTACATTTCCAATGTTATTTCTTATTTTATTTTTCCCCCAGCACATTTCCAGTATTCCAAAGGAAAAGAGATAAAAACAAAATAACACACTTTAATAATCTCAAAGCTACAATAGTAGCTTCAGATCTTCTTCTTGTGATAATAGCTTTCATACCTAATATCATCAGCTAGCACTCTTTCTATTTTTTCTTTCTTTTTTCCCAATTTTTTTCTCTTCATAACAATGGACTCACAGCCACTTCCCTTTGGGTGCACGCAATATCTCACCGTCACGCACACTAGGTAAACTATGTGTGAGTACCCTAAGAAATTCATTGCCGCTGCGGGGTTCCGAACCAAAGACCTATGTCAATTTTGGCACTCTTATAACCTATAAGATGGATCACTCTATACCAATCCCAAATTGAAGCCAAAACTCAAGGCATTCTCTTATATCGATCTCGTAACAAGCCACAAGTTTCCTATATTACATCTAGCATTTAGAGTTAAACATAACTTTCAATAACTTACTCTTTGATCTTTCTACAAACTAATACTCCTGTCCCACAAAGAAGGTCAAATGTAGTGGTTGCACAGAAACTAAGAAAAATTACTTTTGTTTTACCAATTTCCTACATCATAAAACAATTTATAAATACTCTCAAAATAACATAAAAATAAATGCTTGTACTATAGTAGGTCCTAGTAAAAGCTTTTCGCACACATAAATTAGTCGTTTTGTAGTAGGAAATTACTTCCTTGAATTTTCATAAAGCGGCTACTAGACACAAATAAGCATCAATTGTGACATTTTTTTGGGGGTGGAAGTAGGTATACACATTAAGCCTTTCAGAAGAGAAACATCCACAGATCTCACGCATAAATTTGCTAAATAATTTTCACTTTTTAGGTGGATGTACCCATCATATTAACACCACATCAAACCGATTTGACCAATATAAAAATAAGGCATACAATGACATAAATGAGCACCATAGCGATTTTCATGTTTAAGATTGTTCTTGAAAGATGACAACCTAAACTTCACAACAAGACAAAGTCAATACCTCACGAAACCGTTGTTGTCAATGTCGGCGGCAAGAAATTGGGCAACAGTCATATCCTGACCAAGCACCCATTTAGCCATCATCCTGTGACGCTTATCCACCCTAGCCTCAGCCAAGTAAAGAAAGGCCCGAGCAACAGCAAGTGTAGACACAAGCAACCAAATTGATGCAAAAACACGACCCGCCATGGAAGAAAATGCCCTGTCACCATACCCAACTGTAGTAACCGACATCACCGAAAGATAAAACGAATCCAACCATCCAAGTCTCTCGACATAATGCATAACTGTCACCCCAACTCCAATACAAAGGACCACAACCCCCAAAGCTAATCCCACCTTCATCCGAATCCTCATTCTCCCCTTCTTATAATCAATTATATACGATCTACCATCATGCTGTCCCCCAACTTTAACAGTTCTCAAAAGATAGTTCTCTTGCAAATCAAGAACATAACTAACCATCCCACTTAATAAAATATCAATAAATCCAAAACCAATCAGTACAAACATAATCGAAAACAATTTTGTCGCGGTGCTATCAGGAGTTATATCACCATACCCAATTGTACACATTGTCACAATGCAAAAATACAAAGCATCAACAACAGGGTGGGTTTCAATTACCCTGAAATTATCCTTATTTAACCAATATATAATCACACCAAGGGTCAAATACAGAATCAACAAAACCACAGCCTGGCGAACAATAGATGACGAAGAGCCAAATTGGGGCTCTTTCGCCACAGATTGGTGCTTAAAATCATTGATTACAGCCATGGCTGGGGCGGTTTTGGACCGATGAAGATTGCTTTTGTGCCAGGGGTAATTGGGGTCAATTAACCAAGACTGATGTTGGGCTTGTGGGTCAACAATGGATATGGGTTCTGTAGAAGAAGAAGGGACAGGCCTTGGGGAATTTAAGCTTAGGGTTAGGGCATCAATAAGGGTTGAAGCATGTGGGTCTTTGGGGGATGTTCCAAAAATGAGTCTGTCTTTGAGTGCCGATGGGGTGAGAGGGAGAGGGAGAGAAATTGCTTCATCTTCCGGGAGGGGGTAGAGTGATGGTGGCGGCGAAGGCTGTGGCCTTCTTGTGCTGATATATGAAAGAAGTGGCTCTTTTTCCATCTGGGGTTCACCGGAAAACAGCTTTAATTCAACCGGAATACCAAGAAACCAGGTGGGATTGGTAAATAACAATAATTCTTGATGTGGGCCTGTTCTATTTCTGTTTATTTTTTACTTATCGAATTACAAAATTGAATCTAAGAAACAAAGATTCAATTAAAGTTTTGAATATACTAGTAAATGAGTAGAAAGAGACATTGATTTAGGGACATGCAAGATCAAACCTTTTTGAACAATGGCGTTTGATTCGGACTCTTTTGGGCCGACTTAAAAGTTTCAAGTCCTCTTGTTTCTCTTCCGGACTTTGCTGACATTGAACCAATCTCTGTGTTTAGTAACCACCGAGGCCTCGTGCAGCGTGAAGACCGTGCTAGTCCAAGGAAATCTATGTATAGTGCCACGTGGCACCGACGTCAGTCGATGATGACGATGAGGTGTGCTAAAAATAGATAATTAGTGCACCATCGTTGAATCGAATTTAAATTTCTAATTAAATATAATTTTATTTAATACAATTATAAATGTTATAAATTATTTAAAATATTTTATTCACTAAATTATTTTTATCTTATTGTAATAAATTTTCTTGTTATTAAATTTTAAAATTTAGTAAATTACTTCAAAAAAATCGTATTTTGAACGAATTGATACTTTCACTTGCCAAAACAATACAATTGAATAGTTATTACTATAAAAAATAATTCAAGTTAAAACAATTGATCTTTTATACTGTAATAAAAAAATTAATTAATTAAAATTTTAGTAAATTCACATTTGACGTAAAAATCAAATATGTATTTTCATAAACTTAGACTATAGTAATAAATATTAATAAAATATTTTATTTTATTTTTGTTAAACAAGCAAACAATGTAATCATTAAAAAAAAAAATCAGTTTAGGAATCTGGTTAACGACAATACTAAATGACTTTAGTCACAGATTATATTTAATACATTGAGGAATCCAAGTTAAATATAGGGTTTTTAAACAAGGAACACTACTAATTTAATCATGTCATAATTTTCGTACTAGACTCAAAAAAGCACTCTCATTAGTTGCATAGCATTATCCCTACGGCATTGATGGAGAGACCATCCGCCAAAAATATCCCAAGCTCAGATAATAAACACGGAGTAATTGACGGGATCATGGAAAATGACATTTATACCCACATATTTCTCCAGTCATATTTCAAGCTAATATTACGAAGGGTTATTAAATGAACCGAGCATGTCGAGTTGGACTCGTTTAGTTATATAAGATTTTTTTTGAAGCTCAAGCTCAGTTTGTATAATTTAAACGAATTTTTTATTAAATTTTTAATGAATCAAACTTAAGTTATTTATAAAAAATCTGAAAATATTTATTATTATCAAACTTTAAATAAATCGAGCTCGAGTTTAACTTATTAAATCAAACAAATTTTTTTAACAAACTTAAACTGAACCTAAACCGAATTGAAACCAGGCCTTAAACGAGCCCTCAGCTCGGTTAGTACTCCTAATATTATGATCATTAGTTTAGAAAACAAAGTGAAGGGAAAAAAAAGTTAATTTTTGAGAAAGAAAGAGAAAAATAGATGTAACTTTATTTCTTGTGTTTATAAATTTAAAGGAAAAATAGACATAATATAATAGTATTTGTATTTTTGAGGGTAAAATTCGAATAATAAAAAGGCAGGGAAAATTCACCGTCCTCCTTCCCTTTCTTTCCTTTTCCTTTTTTTTTTAAGGAAAAAAAAAAACAAAAACTTGTGACCCCAGCTTAAAGCAAAATGTACGGCAATGAATGGAACACAAATACCATCATCTCATCCAAAAATGATCAAGGAAATACAAAATCAAGCACTGATAAGTATCCGAAGACCTAAATTAAGTAGATCCTAGCCAAGCTCTTACAACATGAGGGCATTATTTTAGTAATATTAATAACTAAAGGGAAACAAAAACATTTTTTTTTCTTGGATACTTTCGGATTAAAATGCAGACACTTCTGGAAAAATAAAGATAGGATGACATGTAAAATATGCAATGATAATGAGAAGAAACTACATAAATATGAATCAAACTGTAAATATTGATAAAAATCCGCACGCCTTACTCAGCAAATAAAAGTTAAAAAAAAAAAAAAAAAAAAAGCGCATGTCGCAAAATGTAGAATTTCATATACATTACAAAACAAGCACTGCATTATCAAATACTACAAATCAGTAGGGAGTTAATAATCATCATCATCAAGAACACTCCGTCGCCTCTGGATCTGAGAAAGAATGATGGTAATCAATAACAAAGAATGAGCAAATGGTCAAAGTTATGCATACAAGAAACAGGTCATAAGAATATCTTGTGAAAATATTAATGACTTACAGTGACTTTGGTCTGCTTAGTTGTTTGGGTATTGATTTGTTCCAGCAATGATATAAGCCTTGCTTCAGAAACCTATATACAAAAATTCGTTAATTTTTATAAGGTTAGCCTAGTCAAAAGGGCACCAGCAAATTAGTATATTTATTAAATATTTATTAAACAAAAACATAATACATTTAACTAAAGGATACCTTCTCAACTATCTGACCCATATTGGAAGCTCTCAGTATTACGTCTTCAACTCCTCTAGCCTTCTTGGGCTTCACCAACGCAATTCGAGCAACTGCATATATGACAATAGGGGGTTCAAGGATTAAGGAATATGTAGGAGTATAACAAATAGAACAACATTAAAATAAATAAAGTGGTAATATGAAATATCTATCAGTTCATTAGAAGATTTCAACAAATTTACAACATTAAGTAACAATTTTACAAGTTAAATCCATTGGTTCATATTTCCTACCTTATAAATTTTAAAGATGTATTATCAATTCATCATCTTCACTGGAATTGGAATTCCTTAAAGTGGGTCGGCCTCTACCTTAATATTTCAAGTACTATGTCCATTGGCCAGACTACACCTAACCAAATTACCTATTAATGATTTGCTTTTCCAATTAGAAAAAGAAAAATCACAAAACAGGGTGTTTTTGGCTTTCGGAGCACGGTGGCAAGTTAAAAACACCCTCATAATCTCTCCCAGCCAATAGCCTTCTAAATCATTCAACTTAAAAACCAATCTTTATGCTTTAGGAGGCACAGGAAGTTCAATTGGCATGGCAATGACTCGAAGGTTTCACAAATTTGAAGACGAAGGCCCTACTTTCTTTCACAAAGTGAAATATTATTTTTCATTATTGGGCTAACAAGGAGACAATGTCATCAGACTACAATCACAACATACACAGATATATAGAGAACAGGCTTCTCACCATGTCATGATTTCACTTTGTATAATTTCTGTAGCGTTTACAATGTAAATCCTTTTTATAAAAGCGAAAATTCAAGTTATATGAGAAGGTTCCAGAAACAATGCAAAGTCAGAGTACATAAGAATCTGGGAAAAGAAATTAATTTGAAATATAAAAACACTTGCATTTGTAATTTAAAAGGACAAGTGTTCTTGAAATTTGGAACCAATGGTGTATTAAAACAAAGAAAATTCCAACAGTTATCCTAGTTTCTTCTTCTTAATATTAACATATTCGTAAACCAATTAACCAAAGAGAACATTCCTACTACTCCCCTAATAGTTACTAAAGCCTCCAATACTGCATTTCATAGTTTCCTGACAATGCAAGTTCAGATTATTTATAAGCATGCACTCATAAGCAGACAAGGGAGAAACTAAAACTATGAAAGGAATTATTTTGGCACAATGTCCAACAAATTTTACGCTAACAAATGGGAAATGTGAGTCATCATGTAAAATCAAAAGTTCATCCATCAAAAGCAGGTGTTAAACTTTAGATTTAATTGCTTACGTCTTTCTCGTGCTTCAGATGAAACAAGCTGATTAAGCATCATTTGCCTTCGTTCCTCAGCCTCCCTGGATCAGTTGATTGAATAATCAAGATAAGATTATGAGATTAAGAGAATAAATGGCAACAATTTATCTAAGTGCCACACACACAAACAAGCAGACGCGCACGCGCATGCGTACACACACAAACACACACACACACAAAAAAAAAAAAGACAAACCTTTTAGCTTCCTCCTGGGCATTCTGTTGTTCAGGGTTCTGCTGATTCGCCTAGAAAATAAATTCAATTTGAAATGTTTTAATTTGTGTCCCAATTGGAAACCCTTAAAGCACGATGACTTGAATCTAATGGAAGAGGCAAATCACTTACAGCCCCGCCACGTTGAGCCATCAGCTCCTGCATCCTTCTTTGCCTGATAGCTTCCAGCTCTGGATCAGCCTGAAATAAAGCAATGAACGGTGTATATGCAAGCTCCCACTAGTGGCTAATCAATTATGCAGTATTTATTTGTCTGTAAAAACTACATCGAAATCAACTAAAACCTAGCTGAAGTTGAAAGACGACTAGATTTAACGTCACAATAATTTAAATTTCGGAGAATTCTTAAAAGAAAAATCCAATTGACCAGGGAAAAAAATATGACACTTATCTTGTGACAAATCAGCCCTAGAACATGAAATTATAAGCATTGAACATACAAAATGAGTCCCATATGTTAATTTTTCCTGTTCCATAAAAAGAGTTTCATTGTGATTGATGGTCTTATAGTACCCATTAAAACCCTAGGATCAACGTTCACGCACATATATATAGATAGAGATAGATAGAGAGAGAAACAGAGGGGAGTTACCATGGAATTGAGTAACGTCGAACAACCGGGGAAAGTACTAAGATTGTTGTCGCTGCTGATGGCTTCAAAGGTTTTCAGTTGAGGAGGAATAAAGACGGGAATCAGAAAAAAGTTGGTCACGTTATGTGATGTGAATCGCTGTACTCAGGTTCGGGCTGGGAATTCGATGCCCGGTCTGTTATTCACTTATTCGTAATGAAGAGGGGTCTTGTCTGGCTGGACTCGGAGCAATCCGATTCGATATGAAAAAACTCAGGCCTGACCCGGCTCGCCAATTTTTGAGTTTGATCTGGCTCTATCTCTTTCCCGAATGTGGGTCGGGTTAGAATCTTTTTGACCCGTTGAAAACTAGGACCTGAGTACCTGACCGTATATGTACTATTCACTTTGCCCCATTTTATTTATCTTAATTTCTCTTTTAGTTTATTTCTCAATTTATTTGTTATTTTTTAATATATTATTTTTGTCACATTTTTTTAACTTAATTTATATTTAATTATTCAAGTCTCTCATTGAAATTATAGCTTATTTATTCTCATCAAAATTTCTCTCTCATTCCATCGTATATAATAAACTATTTTAATTACCTAAAATTAGAAGACCGTTTTAGAGAAATAATTTTGTTTCTTAATAAACGTGTAATTCTCAAATAGAATAATTAAATTGAAATGAAAGAAGTAAGCTATTTCTACAAAAGCAGCTTTATCTTCTATACTTAAAATTCAATTTTAAAATTTAAAATTTAAATAAAATATTTTAATATACACTTTTTATATATTTTAAAATTCACATAATACAATTGTCATAAGTCAGTAATTTTTGTGAGCAAGAGATAGTACAATCATGAATGTTGACTTTTATCAAATGGGTATTTGTGAGTTTTTTGGATAAAGAATTATTAGGATTTTAAACTTAAAAAAGTTTTAAAAAGTAAATGATAGGAAAGAAATATTCTTTAGTCTTGTTTGTGAGTTTACTAAAAAAAAATATAGTAACTATCTCATTTTACGTTTGTGAGTTGATAAGAAAAATAAAAAAAAATGTATTAAAGTAAATTGTTATTATTGTACCTTTGTATATTTTTTCAAAAATAAAAATTGTTATCAATTATAAAAAAATAATTATTGAAATATTTCATTTATTATGTCAAATTGAATTCATAGTACCCCATATTTTAGAAGTCAAATTTTATTAAGAGATATTAGTATCTACACAAACATATTATCAAGAATAAAAATAAAAGAAGTAATATTATAAATATTATGTTATAAAAACTATTTAACGCA
>JAUMHB010042558.1:4813-18259 GCA_032359685.1 Pittosporum tobira
ACAATGTTATTTTAAACTAATGAGATTTTATCCATGTTATTAATAGATTATAATGCAAATTAATATTGAAAAAGTTGCCTTAATTTTTTCAGGACGAGTCAAGCCGAGTTTGTCGAGCTTAAGTTTGACTTGTTTAATTAAACAAAAATTTTTATCGACTTAGCTTGAGTTTTTATCATGAATAATTTAAAATATTTGATATTATCGAGTTTGTAATGAGCAAAGCTTTAAACGAGTCGAGCTCAAACTCAAGTCATTAAATTAAACAAACTTTTTTAATGAGCTCATGGCAAGCCTTAAATAAGATTCGAGCTCTAAATGCGGTCTTCGCTTATTTAACACTCCTAACCAGAATACAACACACTGATGAATAATAGGGGATCTTTCCTGACTAATATGAGGGAGTATGTGCTCATCTAATAAGATGAGCATGATCAACAATACAATGTCATCGGAATAAGTAATATGTCCACAGCAAACAGTTATTTTCATGATGAACATTTCATACTAAAATTTGATTTTCCTTTATCGTATTCGGCCTCATTATTAGAATATCCTTCAGATAAGGCAAAGTTGTGCGGGAAGGTCCTCTGGGGCTACAAAAATGATCCCTTTTCCTTGTTCATTCTATTTTGGGTATTCCTGTTCTTGGCCGTTGGGACTCCTTGAAACTCAATCAAAGTATGTACATTTCCCAGCCAATATGGTTCCTTAGACCTGCATGGCTACTAGAACCGGGTTAAGAGGATAAAGAGGCGATCGATCAGAAACCCTCCCTTTTTAATTCTCGAACCACATCAGATAGTCGTTGGAAGTTGTTTCCCCGGTATTTATTAGCGTGTAAATTAACAATCTACGAAAGTGAAAGTGTTTATTCATCTAATTTTGAATAGGAGTACTGCTGAAGAACAATCAAGTACTTTGAAGACGACAACTCAACAAACAATTCTGTCCAAGTCTACTAAAAAGATAGCTTAATAAAAGATTAAGAAATTTGCAGGGGAAAGACATGAAAGGGAAGAGATAATCAAGGATCAAAGAATGCTGAGACCTAGAGAAAAGTTGGAGAGTACTCTTTAGAGGTGGGAAGGAGTCTCCCAAAAATATTTCCAATGAAAAAAATCTGTTGTTGGAATGTGAAGGGGTTGAGTTAAAGTTACAAACAAAGGGATATATGTGATATGTTTGATTGAAACAAAAGTGATGATAGACAAATTCCTAGAGTTATGGGAAAGGTGTGTCCTGGTTGGAAATGGTGTCACAATGCTGAACAAAATGGAAGGGCTAGAATAATTGTGTGATGGAGTCCAGTTGAGTTTGATGTTGCTTGTGTGATCTAAATGATGTGGGCTTAACTTAAAGGTGGATGCTTTCTTTGTCGATGGTAAGAATAATGGGTATGAAAGATAGGAGTTATGGAATTACTTGAGATTGAATGCTATAAAGGTGGTAGATAAACCTTGGGGTCTGATGGGGGATTTCAATGTTTTAAGATACCCTTATGAAAAAGTGGGAGGGAATCAAATTTATATAGAAAACATGGATGCTTTCAATGAGTGTTTGAATGAGATTGAAATTGATGATTTGCATTTGAAAGAAAAATTATACACTTGGCAGAACAAGCAAGAAGGGAATGCAAATATTAAATGCAAGCTAGACTGATTGTTGGTTAATGATAAATAGAAGGAGATATATTTGCTGAGTCTGAATGTGAATTAAGGAGATATATTTGCTGAGTTTGAATGTGAATTTACAAATCCTCTCCTCTCTGATCATTCTCCAGTTATTTTAAAGTTTGTGCCTTATCAGATTGGGGGAAGGAAACCATTCAAAATTTTCTCTTTCCGGATGGATAATGAGAAGTTTAAGAAAATTTTAAATGAGGTTTGGAGCTGTGAAATAGGTCTGCCATGTTTAAAGTTTCCTCAAAATTGAAAAAGCTGAAACTGAGGTTAAAGGAATTAAATAAAGAATACTATAGTGACATTTCCGCAAGAGTGGCTAAAAGAGGAACAGGAGAAAATTCAAGATGAATTATATGGTGACAACTCAAATGCAGATTTATGCCAAAAAGAGAAAGAGGCTACTATAAAATATAGTGATTTGAGAAGGGGTGAAGAAAGTCAGATGGAAGCTAAATCTAATGTAATGTGGCTGAATTTGGGTGATGAGAACATAACTTTTTTCCTTAAGACAATGAATACTAACAGAGACAAAAACAAGATCATGAGTATTACTAACCAAGAAGGTGTGAGGATTGAGGATTATACAAAAGTTAAAGCAGAGTTTGTTGGATTTTTCTCCATAATGTTTACTGCACAGCAAAAGGATCCTAATGAGGCAAAGCAGGCTTTAAAGATTATCATGAAGAGGAAGTTGAATGACCAGCAAAAAGATAAGCTTGCAACTACAGTTACTAAGAAAGAAATTAAAGATGCCTTATGAAGCTAAAATGGAGAAAAAGCACCTAGTCCTGATGGTTACACAATGCCAACTCCTCTAAAAGGATCTGGGATAATATTGGCAAAGATGTAACATTTGTTGTACAGCAATTTTTCACCACTGGGAGACTGTTGAAAGAATAGAATAAAACAAGTATTGCTTCAATTCCTAAAATTCCAGACCCAGAAATGGTTAAGGACTACAGACCTATAACATGCTGCAATTAATGTTCTATATAAAATTATTTCAAAGGTGATAACAAGCAGATTACAAGAGGTTATGTCTACTCTTATTAATAATTAATGAAAAGCACAAGAGGTTACAAGAGGTTATGCCTACTCTTATTAATGAAAAGCAATCTGCTTTGGGTAAGTGAGGACATACTGCCAATAATATACTGACGATGAAAGAATTAATCAAAAATTATCATTTGAATATTGGGCCAGGAAGATTTGCTTTTAAAGTTGATATCATGAACGTATATGATACAGTTTGTTTGGATTTCTTGAGGTGGTAAATTTTCCTAGAAATATGATTAGCTGGATTAAGGAGCTTGTGTCTACTCCAAAATTTTTCATAAGTATGAATGCTTCATTTGAAGAATTTTTTGGAAGCAGGAGGGGTATTAGACAAGGAGATCCAATCTCTCTTTATCTTTTTATGCATATCATGGAAGCCTTTTCCTGCCTTTTATAAAAGAACATTGATGTGGGGGATTTTGAATATCATTGGAAATGTAAGAAGCAAAAAATATCTCATGTAACCTTTGCTGATGAGTTATTCCTTTTATATGTAGCCGAGGATAATTCCATTGAAATTTTAAAGACAGCTTATTGGAGTTTGGAAGATACTCCGACTTGATCCCTAATTTTGCAAAAAGTATCATGTTAACCAGTGGTATTGAGATTGTTGAAGCAAGAAGATTGACTGAGATTATGGGAATGGAGGTAAGGAGCTTGCCAGTTCAATATTTGGAGGTGCATTTAATTACTACAAGATTGAAGAGAATTGACTGCAAGAATCTTGTTGACAGAATCACTAAAAGAGTTTCACATAAAATGCTCTCGTATGCGGGTAGACTAACTTTGATTAAATCAGTATTGTTCAGTATTATTTTTTTAGATTATTGAATATTTTTTATATAATTAAATATATTTTTACACCCCAAAATAACATAAAATTCTTACTCTGCACCGCATGAAATTAGACTGAAGTGGGTGGCAGAGAAGAGTTGATAAAAGATACACAGATAGGATGGTGGAGTGGTGATGGCGCCTTCATAAGTTCGTACTCTCTTGTATTAAAAAAAAAAAAAAAAGTAAACGTTTCAAATTAAGTGTAATATTTTTTTTTAAAAAAATTAAAAATATAAATTATGTAATTTATTTTTATGTATCAAATATAATTGATTATTTTTTAATTATTATTTTAATATTATGACTCATTATTTTAATCACTATTCAAATGTGATAGTGCAGCAATTCAATTACTATTTCATTATTTAAAATTATAATAATATAAAAATAATTTAAATAATTTTTTAATCAAATATTTAAATTTGTATTTTTTTTATTTTTTTCTTTTGAGATTGAGGGAGTCACAGAAACCAGCCTGGCAATTTTTGTACTATAATAATTAATTAAAGAGAGTTGGTTACCGACACTGATGGGTCCCCCCCTTCTCCGCCAAATCACATGATAAGGAAAAATATTATACTAGAAAATTACTACTCTATCCGTTTCATATTAATTATAATATTTATTTATTTTAAATTTTTTATTAAAATTATTTTTTTTTTAAAAATTTAATAATATAAATTGTCTAAATTATTTTTATTTTATCAAATATGACATACTACTTTAATTATTATTTTTTTATTTAAAATTATATATCAATATTATATCACACAATTTTAATTATTATTTATTATCTAAATTATAATATTACTATTTTAATTATTATTTTTTATTTAAAATTATAATATTAAATATATATTTTAAATTTTATAAAAAAAATAAAATATTATTAATAATCTGAAATGGATGAAGGACGTGTTAGTGTGATGAAGCGAACTGCTACTTCGGACACCGACACCGTGTCGTCTTCCATTAATACCAAAAGAAAATAGTAGTAAAATACTTAAGTATACTTAGAGGGAAAAGGTGAGCTCATTCCGATGTATCTTGCATGATTAATATTTTAATAAAATAATATTATTTTATTATATATTTTTAATAAAATAAAATTATTTATTAAAAAATATTAATTTTATAATTTTTCAAGGTAATGTATTTATCGTAACTTTATATGTAAATGATAAATCATATCGCCGCAGGTAGCTTTTAATTTTTATTTTTTTTAATGTGCTAGTAGTAGTATAATTCATAATTATGCCTTGGTGAGACATCTTTTTAATTCACTTTTAATTTTTTAATTAATACTAAAAAGTCTTTTACCTTATAGATAAAAGATTAATATTCAATTATGATAATTTAAACAATAAATCTTTCTTCTATTGCCTAAATTCATCTGTCTATAGATATTTAAAACACTGTTTTTTACTGTTGAGAGGGAGACAGACTTTCTTTAAAGTTCTGAGCATTGTAATTCTCAAGTTTCTCTCAAAGTTAGTAGAGATTCTTATGGAGCCAACCTCTAAAAAAAGAAAAAAAAAAAAAAAAATATGAAGCTGCCCTACGACATCATTTTTAAATTTCAGCAATAAATGTCTTTTACTAACTTTGGGTCAAATTTTTTTCTACCCGTTAACAATAATTCATTAAACCCTTTAATCACTCATATAAAATAATTCACTCTACAAGCCACACAACAACCTTGTCCCCCCCCCTCTCTTATCCTCAGGAAAACCTCCCCAACGGTACAAAATGCAGCTCTTTCCGGCCATCACCTTCCCTCTCCTCCTCTCCCTCCTCCTCGCCCTCACCACCAGAACCACCAATGCCCACAATATCACTCGCATCCTCGCCAAACACCCTGAGTTCTCAACCTTCAACCACTATCTAACCGTCACCCACCTTGCCGGCGACATAAACCGCCGCCTAACAATCACTGTCTGTGCCGTTGATAATGCCGCCATGTCCGACCTTCTCTCCAAACACCTCTCCATCTACACCATCAAGAATGTGCTCTCCCTCCACGTACTTGCCGATTATTTTGGCGCCAAGAAGCTCCACCAAATCAGCGACGGCTCCACGCTCACTGCCACCATGTTCCAAGCCACTGGAAAAGCAGAAGGCACAGCCGGCTACGTCAACATCACCGACGCGAAAGGTGGGAAAGTCGGATTTGCCCCTGAGGACAACTCAGGCAAACTCAACGCCTTTTACGTGAAATCCATAGAAGAAAAACCATACAACATTTCTGTCATACATATAAGTCAAATCCTATCTTCCCCCGAAGCTGAAGCTCCAGCTGCTGCGCCATCTTTCAACGTAACAGATATCATGAAAGTAAAAGGATGCAAAGCGTTTGCAGATTTATTGATTTCTGAAAAAGCCGAGGACACTTTCGTCCAAAGTGTCGATGGGGGATTGACAGTTTTCTGTCCAAGTGATGAAGTTCTTAAAGCTTTCATGCCTAAATACAAGAATTTGACGGCACAGGGGAAATTATCATTGTTGCTTTATCATGGAGTGCCGGTGTATAATTCTATGGGGATGTTGAGGTCAAATAACGGGTTGATGAATACTTTGGCGACTGAGGGGGCGAATAAGTATGATTTTACCATACAAAACAATGGTGAAATCGTCACCTTAAAGACTAAAATAGTGACATCAACAATAAAGGGGACACTGGTGGATGAGGAGCCACTGGCTGTTTATAAGATTGATAAGATTTTGTTGCCCAGGGAGCTGTTCAAGGCTGATATAGCTCCAGCTCTGGCTCCTAAGGCTCCTAAGGCTCCAAAAGGTAAAAAAGGTAAAAAGACTGAGGACGATGAGGAGGCACCTGGTCCAGATGCATCAGACGACGAGGATCCAGCGGATCAGACGGCTAGTGATGATAATGGGTCTGTGAGCATTAGTGGTGTGAGGGTGATTGTGACTGTGATTTTGGGACTGTCTTTGGGTTTATTGGTGTTTCTTTGAGATCTGAAGAATTTTGGATACCATTGATTGCCGACATGGTGAAATGGCTACATCTCAGAACCCATTATAGAAATCGCATTATTGAAATGTTTTTCATTTACGAAGTCCTATTGGAAGGGTTTTCTTTTTCTTTTTCCTTTCATTTTTTTTCCTTTTTTGAAGGATTTGATTTGTAATTACTGTGATAAGGGTATGCCCATTGAATGGTCTTCTGTATGAGTTGTGAATAAGCCTTTATGTCCTTCTATTGTATTGTAAATGTTGTTGTTAAGGAAGAGATTGAGCTTTTGATTGCTTTAGATTTGGCTTAAGGAACAGATTTGATGAAGACATGGTGTCTGTGTCAGAGTTTCAAATAACTTTTACAGCGTTTTAAATAACTTACCGGTCCACCCCTAATGCCTCTGTGTCGGTGCTAAGACTTTTAATTCAAAAATTTTGTTTTATAATGTGGGGACTAACGGTCTTGAAATGATTCTATCAGTGCAAGCTCGATAAAGGCAGAGGTTCTAAAAATGCAGAAACACTAGCACACAGTTCAAGCTATCACTGATACTTTGCTACGATTCATTATTTCATATGGGTCCTATAGGATCTGTTTGTTTCTGCAATTTGGGCACCAAATCTAAAAATGACAACTACATCCAAAAAGTGGACAAAAGAGAAGGAAGGCATCAAACAAGAAATAAATATGCTTTCCTACTTTGCAGTTGTCCTGTGTATTAGGCAATATGCAAGGAAAGAATCAAGGAGTATTATGTGTAAGTTGTTGCTTGCAAAATTTTGCAGAAATTAAACTTTTTCTAGAAGATTTCTAAAATTACACCAACCCCATCTGCGTGTACAATGAACGTTGCACATTGCACAATTGATCGAGTATAAAATTGCAACTTCATCCAGCATAAAGACCACGACTAAAATAAACCACCACATGTTCATGTGTTCAACTAGAATTTCTTAATCCAGATAATGAAGAGCGAGGCTTATTTATTCATAGCTCCTCAAATTCATGACATAGTAAGTGTCATATAGAAGTAAAACACTACACCGGTACACCCCAAATTTACACATACAAGTACATGAAGAAGAAACTAAGCCGCAGATTTAAAACATGCAAACTATGAGGCATCACAAAACAATCACATTTATTTTCCAACTGCATCCAAGCAAGGAGTGAAAAAGAAAATGTCACCTAGGCGGTCATTGCTATCTGAATTGCCACCATACACCAATAATCCCTCTTTGCCGTCGCGCTGACCAGTTGCAAAGGCACACCATCCACGAGGCCCCGGATGATCATCAGAATTTGACCCATCGTCCACCCGTTTCCACACTAATGTTTCTGTGTCCAATGCAAAAAGCTCGCCTGAAAATTTTCCAGCCCCCATGTGGCCTAAATCACTAGGATCCACTTCCCCGCCATAAATAACTATGAACTTCCCAATCCCAACTGTTGAAAATACACTTCGAGCCGTTGGCTTTTCGCCACTTGTCTCCACTTGGACCCACTTTTCATTATTTGGCTCAAAGAAGTGCACATCATCAAGCTCCACACCAGAAAAACCATAGACAACCCAGATTTTCCCTTGGATCACAGCCAACCCAGGCCCGCCTCTGCCTTTGCAATTCTCCCCAGGTACAGGAAATTTCAACCATACTTTATCAACAACATCATAAGCCCATAGATCATTAAGCCGACCAGCGTTACCACAACCCCCAAAAACATACACACGGCGGTCATCGGCAGTTATTGAGTGGTAGCTCCGATGAGCGGGCCCAGTGTCCCCACTAGAGAGCAGGGTCCACTTGTTCGTACACGTGTTGAAAGAGTAGAGCTCGTTGAGTTCCTTGTGCGTAGAATCCCTACCACCAAAAACATAGATAACCTCACCAATGGAGGCCATCGTCACACCGACACGCGGTGGAGGATTGTCACCGGTCACACTAACCACGGACCATGTTACGTCATTGAGATCAAACACGTATAAGTCGTTATCCACTGGGACACGTGGCTTGAACTCGCCACCAAAAGCATAGGCCTTTTGTCCTACTATAGTGATTGCATGCGAACTTCTTGCTCCAGGCCCAGTTCCTTCCTGATCCAGCTGCATGGGGTACCACACATATTAAGACTTTCAATGCCCAGTACCATGAATATAGGTCATTTGCATTACTGCTTACTAAGGCATAAATGAAATTATAGTAACTATAAGTTTCCACCAAGCATCATAGTCTAAACAAAAGCTAACTATTTCGTACCCAAGACTATTTAGATTACGGAGTTCTGATATTATGGAATCTCAGACTTGAATTCAGAATAAAATCGTATTGATCTTCTCAACAATATTTTGTCCCAGTGTCCTAGCCTCCTTGGTTTTGTTCTAGGACATGGATCCCTTTCTATGGTCTCGGCTGGTGGCATCCTCCACCGCTCAGGCGCCTGGGCGGACCATCAATTTTTATTTATTTTATTCAAATAATAAAAAGTATATTTTTTCATATAATTTATCAATCCCATACAACTACCAATGTTTGAGTCAACCTATTCAAATCAATCCCCAAAAAAGGTTAGCCATGGCTGATTTAACCAAAAAAAAAGGTTAAACATCACCAAAAAAAAAAGAAGTGTTAGTGCATTTTAAGGTGACTTAATGAATTCAACACAGGCAAATGCTTTAACTTTTTTTAAATATGGAAAACCGGAATTGCGTCACAGAACATGTCTAATTGATTAGTTCATGGTTACCAGGAACATTCAAGTGGAATGCGAACGCCGTATGAGGGTATGCTATGTAAAAAATTGTTATTTTGTTTGAAATCTTCACTCCTAAAACATGGTATATGTTATTCCACTATTAAAAACATACCCGTTTAGGTCCGATCATCCCCGTTTAGACTCTAAACTCTCTTCTGCCCCGATTTAGTCAGACAGGTAACCTAAGCCCGCCTAGAGCCCTCTATGCATTAAACATTGTTGTGGGTAAGCCCCAGCTAGGCCCTCACGCCTGGCTCCGCCTAGTGTTTCTAGCTTAACTTACATAAATTGGTCAACACCATGGAAATAATCGGTTTTGATCACCGGAAAGGAATTACTCAATTCACTTAGCCAAACCATGATTTTCAACAAAAACAAGAAGTTATAGTCGTCAATTACTGAGACGGGAAGCAGAAAATTAGCCATCCAAAGCCAAAATTTAAAAGAGAAAAAAAAAAAATCAAAATTACCTTAAGCCATTTGCCGCCCTGTCCCAAAGCCGCCATAGAGTACAAATCGTTGATTCAGCTGGGTCCTCAAATGGAGTTGAGTTTCCGACCTTGGGGCTCCAACGGCTCTTCACCGTTTTTATAACCCCAGAATTAGTATGCCTTCTTCACTACTATTTACTATATGCCCTCAAAATATTCCAAAATTACACTTATACCAGTGTACGGTCTCGTAATTTTTTTTAATTTAGGCAGTGGTATTTCCCAACGTGCTTACCTACATGGGTACGATTCCTTTGTAAGGGCATGGGCCGTGCCTCTGCTCACATTAAATCTTGTTGGGGCTTATTATAATAAGCCCATAGATTAGCATTAGTAAAACTATTTAAAATTTTTAAATATATAAATAACTTTTCATGTTGAATTGATAAAATAAGTTATAGTGACATTAATATAATTTAATTAATCTGTTCCTAGGAGGTTTGTAGCGTGGGTGGAACAAGCACGGAAGTGACGTAAGTGTAGATAACCTTAATTTATTTATTTTCTAATAAGAAAGTGGCACCGTCCTTGTTTGTTACTGGTGCGGGTGATATAATAGGCACATCTAGGGTAGAACAATTAACGTTTTAAATAAAATCAAATGATTTGACATCGATTTGGAATTAATTAGTTAAAAATCTAATTTGAGATCGATTTAAAATATTAATAAATAAAATATGAGTATATTTTTAAATTAGATTAATTACTCAAATTTTATTAAATTAATTTTTTTAATAGATATTCGATGTTATTAGTTCGAAAATTTTAAATTAATCGAACTCGATTCTTATTTGAACTTGATTCGGTAATTAAACAATACATACACAAATTTCATTTCAAATTCAACAAATTGTAAAAGTAAAATCTGAACATATTAATAATCGATTCGATTCGATTCGTTTATGCTCTGAGAACAATAAATTAAGGCAAGAGGCCTGCATAGCCATTGGATCTTGCAAATATGATTTCATATCTGCCAGTCTCAATCTCCAAAACCAGGCAGGAGGTCCCAGGTTGGTTCCATGCAGCTATATATATATATATATAAAAGAATCAATGTCTTAGTGGAGGATAACTAAAGTACTCATAAATCTATGGACTTGTTGGCAAAACTAAAGATTCTTTACAACGCTTAGCTACGTTGCATATTAAATTGAGATTTTTTAACTATTAACATCTATACAACCACGTTTCAATCTACATAGCATAACACCTAATTTAAGCATCCAAAGTCCTCACTTACTGACTCTCACCTAATTACAAGTTAATTGTTCTTTATAATTCAACTGACAATAGTGGGTGTCTTCTCCGTGGTTACTCCAAACAATTACCTGACCACAAGAAAATTGACGACCTAAGAAACCCTTACTTTGGCAGAGAAATTTACGGTAAGTGAAATAGGCTGACCAGCTCTGCAAGGGCACGTGAAAAATGCATGTGAGATTTGTTTGGAGATTTTGTCATGTTGATGATCAATTAATTTATTAGATTAATTAACTCATGACACTGGAAAGGAAGTACGTGATCTTTTGGCTAATCGATAGTCGATACACCACAGTCGATCTTTAGTTTCTTTCACATATGAATTATCTTTGGGATCAATTAGCATTTCAGAACCAAAATAGGAATGTTCTAAAGATATTGAGCACTAGAGATAAGCAGTGTCTTATCCAGTTTCTTATGACTCTTGACTAGATGCTTGAGCCAATTAGAGTTTATGTTTTGCATCGTATTCCATTTTCAACTGTTAATGGTGCAATCTTTGAGCTTATTTATGAGGAAACTCATCTTATGACTCTCAAGCTTAGTTTAACAGATACAGCCCCATCTGCATATTCAATTATGGCTATTCACTCTTAGGCCTCTTCTCCATCTTTCGAGATTCCTCGGTCATCACCGAACAGGGGGGACATTTACAAATAATTTACAATGATTTATTACATACAACTACTGCCACAGACATGGTCACATGTACAGAGATTGTTGCCAAAGAGAAAGAGATAGTGGGAATAATAAACAAGGGGGTAATACTGGCTATCGTCGTGTTGTTGCCACAACAAATGATTCAAATGTTCATACTGGTTTTGAAAATTTTGTAGTTGTGAATGATCTTAACTACATTATTAAACAAGTTTTGTCCCATGTCGATAATTCTCATAT
Source organism: Pittosporum tobira (assembly GCA_032359685.1). Lineage (NCBI taxonomy): Eukaryota > Viridiplantae > Streptophyta > Magnoliopsida > Apiales > Pittosporaceae > Pittosporum > Pittosporum tobira. The sequence continues at coordinate 16,771 of JAUMHB010042558.1, forward strand.
TACTGATTTTCCTATACGGACTTAGGTGCTATTTGGTATTTTGATTTTGCATGTTGTAATAATATGACCAATGATTCTACCTTATTGACCCTTATTACTCATGGTGCTTATCTTACTAACATTAATATTGTTGATGGTTATGTCATGCATGTCCACAAGAGCAAAAATATATCTTCTCAGACTTTGTCTATCCCTAATACATATTTCATTCCTAAACTCACATTAGACTTTGTTTCTGTTGGCCAATTATGTAAACTTGAATTTGATGTTTTCTTTTCTTCCACTGGTTTTCGTGTGTAGGACCCTCAGATGTGACATGTTCTTGGGACAGGCCGTAGGTATAGAAGGTTGTTTGAGCTCACAGACCTTCATATTCCTCAGAAGATAATTTCCTCACAATTTATTGTTGGATCTACTCCCTCCACTCAGATTCTAGTCCGTGACATTCTTGGCTAGGTTATGTTTTTTTCAGTCATTTGCATTCTTTAATTTCTAGTTTTGTTAGGCTCCATCGAAGGTGAAATTTTTGATTGCTTATCTTGTAAACTTGTCAAACACACTACTTTACCATTTTTCATTAGTAATTCAATCTCTATTGCTCCTTTTAATTTAGTTCACTCAAATATATGGGGACTTTCTCCTAATGCTAGTGTGGGAGGGTCTAAATATTTTGTTATCTTTATTGATTATTTTTCTCGTTTTAAATGGATATATTTTATGAAAAATCATTCTGAATTGGCTAATATTTACAAGAATTTTGCTATTATGATCAAAACTAATTTCTGTCGTAATATTAAAGTGTTTCGCACTAATAATATCATGAAGTATAAATAAACTAAATTACTTTAATTCTTTGCATCACACAATACCATTAGCCATCAATCTTGCCCTAGTCCCTCTCAATAAAATGGTCATGTTGAACACAAACATAGACATATCTTGAAAATTGTGCATGCCTTATTGCTATATTCGTTCTTGAATGTTTCTAGGGAGAAACAACTTTTACATCATTGTATACCTTCAACAGGGTTCCTTCTCATGTCCTTGACCATCAATCTCTATATGAACGATTGTATGGTTCTCCTCCTCCGTATGACTTATGCTTGTTTCATTCTTCTTCAATCCTTATGATCATGCTCTTACCATTCGTCATACTAATAAAGGGATAGTTCTTTTACTATTATATGTTGATGACATAATTATTACTAGACATGATACTACAAGTATTGAATCTAAAAGTATTTCTCAATAAACACTTTGAAATGAAAGATTTAGGTCCGCTTAGCTATTTCTTAGATCTTAAAGTGTCCTCTGACTCGTTTGGTTATAGCCTTTCACAGACTAAATATGTTTCTGATGTTATTTCTCGTGCTGGTGTAATCATGGCATTGTTTCTACTCCTTTAGAGATCAATGTCAAGCTCACTCTGAAAGTTGGTGCTCCCTTTTGCGAGACAACTTTATATCGTGAGCTAGTGGGGGATATATAG
>JAUMHB010042569.1:0-16608 GCA_032359685.1 Pittosporum tobira
TTTATAATATTTTAATTGAGAAAATTAAATAAAATAATTCAATTGTCATTATATATATATATATATAATTACTAGTATCACATTTATTTTGTCGTTAAAGATATATTTCACTCCATTAACTCAAAAGTATAATAATTATTTTAATAATTATTTAATATTTACTAAAGTTTTAAACTATGTGAGAAAATTAATATTATAAAAATCAATAAAGGGGAAAATAGATAATTACTTTAGAGTTTGGGCCGAGTACTTCGTCGGTTTTATAATTTCTATAATAATTTTTAACAAGATTTTAAAGTCTATAAATAATATATATATTAAATAAATATATATATTTTATATCTAAATTATAATATATAAATATATTAAAGAAATAATTCAAAATAAAAATATTTAAAAATATTTTATATTTATCTTAAAATTTATATCTTCACAATTGTTATAAAAATTACTATAGGACAAGGAGTACTCCAATACCTTTACCACATACTGTCATTGCTACAACATAGTCAACGTCCAGAGACTGCAATCAGTGGATGCAGTGCGGACTGCAATCAGAGCATGCTGAAGAAGAATTCCAAGCTCAACAAGTGGGCAATACTTGTTTGTTGCGAGAAGGATAGGTATTTTTATTATGCAATGGGTCCCACTACCGTGAACAAAGTTATATTTTAAAAATATATTTATATTATACGGAATTGCATAATTTTTTCTTAATTTATGGAGTACTAATTTTACTTTAAAATAATGTTATAAATTTATTTTTGTAAGGTTATTTAAAGTTTAATTGATATAGATTTTTTTTAATTATATATATATATTTTTTAATTTACAAACATTTTATGATTGCGATATTTTTTTAGAACGGATAAAGTATATTATACACTTTGCACAAATATTACAATTATTAAGCTTGTTCTGCATAATTTATTTTAAAATAATTTATAATTATTTGTTAATTAATTTTTTTGAGTTAAAAAAATATTTATTGACAATTTTTTAAAAATAAGTTGACAATACTATTATACTTAACTTACAATTTTTTTTTAAATTAAGAAGAAAATTAATTTTAAAGTAGTTAATTTTTAAAAATAAGTTATAATCAATTTAAATAATTGGTACCAAACAAGCGATATTAATTCATTCCTTCCAAAATTAAAGGTCATTTTAAGTTATATTAAATTAATTTTTAATATTTAAATTTCAAATCAGATATAGTTTATTAGATTTTTAAAATTTTAAAGTTTAATAAAATTAATTTATTTCAAAATTTAAAATAAAAAGAGTATTTGCACAAATAAATTGAATATTCTAAAAAGTTTTTCTTCTCACATAAATGTCATACCCACGTAATACTTGAATAAAATCATTTACCAGCATATCAAAATTTTCCTTCCAAAAATATCCCTCCCTATGGATACTGACAATCTGAAGCAATAGCGTAGATACTGTAAATATTTCCCAAACCAAAGGATAGATTTACGAAATAAGTACTACCCCATTTATATTGCGTGTTATATTATTACAACATATTAAATTTAAAAAATTTAATAATGTTAATTATTTAAATTATTTTTGTTTTATTAAATATAACTCATAATTTCAATTATTATTATTATATTTTAAATTATTATATCAATATCATATCCCATTATTTTAATTATTAATTTTTTATTTTTTTATTTAACTAATAATATTAATTATTATTATTTTATTTAAAATTATAATATCAAATACATTTTTTTAATTTTACTTAAAAATTTGAAGTTTGCAAATGGATTGGACTTGGTTCAGAGTACCGTCAGCCATCTCTTATCCCTCTGATATCATCATCTTCAACAGTCAAATCCTGCTCCTAGGCCCAGTCTCCTTCCTCAACTCTCCAGCGTAAAGATCCAAACTTTACCAACACCATCTTCTTTTTAAATCTTTATAAGGATTAAAACAATACAATACCTTCCCAACTTCAATATATTCGTCTGCTCATTCCGTGGTTGAAGTTTTACGTGCAAGTATTTAACATGTTTACATACATAGCTTTGTGGATAAAATCTTGAAATACAGATGGGTGGAAATGGCAAGCACAGGTGGAAAATCTCCTTTCACAGACAACATTCTTCCAAGTCCCAGAACAAAGACCCTCCAAAAGAGTTAATATGTCCCATTTCTACTACCCTAATGTTCGATCCGGTCGTCGTCTCTTCTGGTCAGAGCTACGAGCGCACCTCCGTCCTAGTTTGCCGTGACCTAGGGTTTATTCCTCCACTCCCCGACGGCTCAGTTCCTGATTTTTCCACTTTAATCCCCAATTTAGCTCTCAAAACCACAATCCTCAACTGGTGCGACACCGCAGGCGTTCAGCACCCCTCCGAACCCGAGTATTTATCTCTTGAGAACACCGTCCGTACGCAAATGGATTCTTCGAGTTCCAGTCTTAGGATTTCTGAGAGGGATTTGCTGAGAGGTGTACCGGATAAGCCGCCGGTAATATTCTCTCACGCGGCCACGGAATTGAATCCACGTGTCAATCATTTCTACTCTTCGAGCTCGGAGGAGTCCGTGATTGCGAACGTTCCGGGGACTCCTCTGCTACCGTTCACCACTCGACCTTCCTGTTATTCCGTCTCCTCTTCCGCATCAACGTCGGCCGAAATCGTCTCCGGTGAAATCTTAAACCCTAACCCTAGTTATTCATCCTCTGATGAAGAAGAAGGGATAATGCTTAAGCTCAACAGCGTGAACGTCTTCGATCAAGAGCAAGGATTGATTAACCTGAGGAAAATTAGCAGAACCAATGAACAAGCTAGGATTTCCCTTTGTACTCTGCGGCTGCTAGCGGCGTTGCGATCAGCGCTGAGCTCGAGGTACGCCAACGTTCAGACCAACGCCACGGCAGCTATAGTCAACCTATCTTTAGAAAAGGTCAACAAAGTCAAGATTGTTAGGTCGGGAATTGTTCCACCTTTGATTGACATTTTGAAAGGCGGCCTGCCTGAGTCTCAGGAACACTCTGCGGGCGCATTCTTTAGTTTAGCGCTAGAGGACGATAATAAGACCGCCATTGGCGTTCTTGGAGCGCTGCAGCCGCTGCTTCACGCTTTAAGATCGGAGAGTGAGCGGACTAGGCATGACTCGGCCTTGGCTCTGTACCATTTGTCCTTAGTTCAAAGCAACCGAGTCAAGCTTATCAAACTCGGGGCCGTGTCTACTCTTTTGACAATGTTAAAAAATGGGGACTCCACGGGGAGAGTATTACTGGTGCTTTGCAATTTAGCAACATGTGCCGAGGGAAAGTCTGCAATGCTGGATTCCAATGCGGTGGAGTGTCTGGTGGGAATGTTGAGAGAGGGGAGTGAGTTGGACTCTGAGTCTACTCGGGAGAACTGTGTGGCTGCTCTGTATTCACTAAGTAATGGGAGCTTGAGGTTTAAGGTGTTGGCAAGGGAGGCAAGGGCGGTGGAGGTGCTTCATGAGGTGGAGGAAAAAGGGAGTGAACGGGGTAAGGAAAAGGCAAAGAGGATGTTGATGATGTTGAGGGGCAGGGATGAGGAGGAAAAGGAGGAGGTGGATTGGGAAGCAGTGATGGAGGGAGGGTTGAGTCGAACTCGGTACCGAGTTGGGAGGCATGTTTATGGTCCTAACTCGACTGAGTTCTGATTGACTAATGATAGGTTGTAATTATTGATGGAGAAGTGTCGATAGTGATGGTCAATCTTATTCTCTAGGTTATTTTGGTGTCCCATTTATATAATGTAGATGGTATTTCATGGTAACAAAGTCATATTTGAGGGATTGTGAATTTGATTTGTAAACAAAGCATTTTTGAAGAGTTTTTTGGACTTTTGCATAATTAAATTAGAAATATAATGGTACTTTTCCTTTTTTATTATTCAATAGACTTGTTTACTATTGAGTTGGTGAATATGTTTCTTCTTCTGGCACAGAGTATTTTCATGCTTTATTGTACTCCTTTATTTTTTGCAGATCATTGGTTGTGAAATTATTGTGCTCAAGCGTTGACTAATTTCTATAGATCATCTGTTGGTCATTAGGCAAGTATGGATGGAATACTAGGAAGAGAATTCTATTTGATGTTGACCTGCTCAATATTTTTGACCATTGAGCCAGAGGCATTGACTGAGCTCATCAGTCGTAAATGGCTCCATGTGAGTTTTGTTTGCATTTGGACCTACATTTTGATAATGGCAGTCCATTTGATTCACTGTTAAATTGGCTGCAGGTTTAATGACGTATCGATGATACGTGACTACTTCTTATGGTCCTTTTTTTTCTTTTCTTGATTTCTAGGGGTTCTTTCCGATGCAATAAGGCACATATGGAATGCCATGCGATGTGGAGGTTTAACTCCTACAAGGCAACCTGTATTAAGAATGATCGAAAGAGAGAGGAAAGTTATGCTTGGATTACTTGCAAGACTCGTCAGTTGATGAAATCAATGAGATCTCTAAATTTACGGGAATTAATCCCGAAAAAGGTATGTTTCCTTTATTATTACTATTTTTTTATGCCTCTTTATAGATGGATAAGGCTTAAAAGGTTTTTTGAACTTGTGTTTTTTTGATTTCTCGACATTGAACCCAACGAAAATGAACCCCGTGTTTCATAGATTTATCCAAATCGAACCTTCCGGCAATTAATCCGGCCAATTTAAACTGGAATATTGCATGTGCCAATCACATGCATGGTTTTAAGGAGATTTTAATTAATTTAAGGGGCATTATTGTGATTTAACCAGAATAGACATTGGAAATAATAGATGAAGCTTTTAAAACTGTAAGAAAGAGGAGTGGAACCCGGGTGGGTCCTTCTCTTTGAAAAACCAACTTCTGCCAACTGAGCTATGAAATTAGTTCATTGGTAGCAATGCAAATATATATGCTATTCCCCTTGAATTCTATCTGTGATATTATATTATTACAAAAAACCAACTTACCGTCAATTTATTTTATTTGATTTGCTTTCTTATATTTTCCTTTTCTTGAAACCTAATTTACATTATCATATTCTAATATTATATTAATTTTGTTATATTCATAACTATATTATAATTATTATTTTGAACAATATATACTTAGTTATCATTATTTGTTTGCAATAAATTTAGTTTATATAGAGTGATTATAATCTCAAACAAATAGTTGACAAAACATAAATGTATTTTAATTCTTGTATTTAATTAAACTTCTTAATATTAAATATCAAGTAATATATTTATTATTTATTTATAAAGCAGCTTTATTTACATATAAATTTAACATTTTAAATTATACTTCAATAATTTTTGATGTTCGCTCTGGGTGTGTGTGTGTGTGTGTGTGTGTATAAACATGGTCACCCATGAACAACATTTGTTTGTAATCGAGGTAGTAAAGATTGAGACAATTGATCTTGAGGTCATTTAATTCTATTCTCTGTAGAAATTTATTTTTCAGATCATGTATTCTCTTGTGAATAAAAGAGGTATAAAATACCCAATGTACCCTTCCTCGGGTCAAAATTGGACTTCAATTCATCAGAGGTTCAATTTGGAGAAATTTATGTAACACGGGGTTCAATGTCTCAAAACGTTTTTTTGTTGGGGTTCAATGTCCAAAAAAAATAAAATAAAAATAAAAACACGAGGAGAAAAAAACTTTTAAGTTGATGGATAACCTGTAGCTTAAGTTTAGTGTTGGAAACTTAGGATTCATGTGAATCAAAGAAAATATGTTCAACGAGAATGACTTGAGTTGTTCCTGGAAAAATAGGTTGAACTGCTCATTGTTGGTAACATACAAGACTAGGGGAAAATTATGCAGGTGATGCCTAAGTTCATATTTCTAGGCGATGAGGTCCTTGAGAGATACAACCAATTCATGAACTGAGAAATCAGAAACAGGTGAGTAGCACTCTTATTAAGTTAATAGTCTAAAATCAAAATAATGTCATTGTTGAATTTATCAGGCTCAGATTTTGAAAGATTTGGCCTTAGGTTAAGTCTCTCTTACAACTGAATTTATTGTACAAATAAAATGCCAGAAAACCAATTTTTTGACTGTGAGAATATTCTGAAATTCATGGTACTATATTGAATCCTCTGTTTAATTGCTTTTTGTAGAACCAGAGTATTGAACAGGTCATTTTGACGTGCTACTTTCCCAATCGCCGTTGACTTTGACAATTAGATTGGGTTTCAGGTGACTAGTGTCGTGACGTTTAATCTTCGGCAAGATGATCTCCCTGTGGACACGTGAGTATGCTTTTATTTAAAGCAAAATTTACAGATTTGAAATACTGATTGTGGAATATTCAGTACATGTTTTACAGATTGCAAAGGCTATTGGGCACCGGCAGTTGTTTGCCAAAGAGGACATATCTTCATCTCGATCAGCAGATTTCAAAATGAACTAAAGGTTGTGGATACCTTTAGCTGGTAAATATAAATATACTTATTTGTCTTAACTACGTTCTGAAATGTTATTGTTATTGCTACTAGAAAATCATGCACTGTTCTCCTCACTAACAACATTTTGTCTTTCATCCGAAAAACTAAATATAATTCATGCATTGTTCCGATTGGGAAAAAAAGTGGAGAAAATATTACGAGAAATGTTTACGAGTTTTAGAATTGATTAAAAAAGAAATAAGTGTAGAAAATTTGCCTGTTCATATATTGCTTCTCTCCCTATTACAATTTTGTGATTTTCTCGTGTTTGGTCTGTAATGTTTGTTCTCTTCAAGGACCGAAAAATAAGATTAGGAATTTATCTTGAGGATTTACCTTCCTCAGGTTTGAACTCCAAATTTCCCTAATGTGCTCTGGATGAATTTATATTTAACTTCAGTATATGTAGAGAGCCTGTAAGACAAGGACTCATATCAAATCTCCTTGTTTTAGCCATTAGATAGGTAGCACAGTAAATTCACAAAATATGTGCAAGTGTACATGACTTTCAGATCATTACATTCTGTCATTCGTAAACCACACTAATTAAGAAAAATCAATATAACCTTATAACAGGACCATCTCTCGAGGTGATAATTTATCTCTAATCACCCGGAAACAATATAATTAGTAGTATTGGGATGAATAATTTCATGGATTCCCCACAGATGCATAGTTAAGATTGGTGTTGTAGGCATTGCAGTGGGTCCTCACTTCTCCCTCTGAACCAGTTTTGACAACTAGCAAGCTTAGCTTCTCTATTGCTGTAGCAAAATCTTTAAAGAACACATTCTGATCCCTTGCATATTCTTCAACCACAGGTTTCATTCTCGGGTCATTCATCAGCAAACGGTCCGATGGCAGAACATCCAATCCCCTCATCAAATTCAAGAATAAATTGTTATCGAACCAGCCTGGTGACATCGGGTCAAGAAAAGCTGCTATGTCTGGATTCATGGTGTAATAGGCGCACATTGTCCTCAACCGCTCCACGAACCGTGGGTTCAGAGATGAGTCCACTTCTGACTTTGGGCTGAACTTGTAAAGCCTGCTGGTGTGGCCCCCACCAGTTAACTCCACCATTTCCCGTACGGTAAAACCCTTCTTGTTGAATGAAACGATCATTTGCTCTAGTGTATGGTTTACCCTGGTTAAGTTTCCCCCAATATGGGAAGCCTAGGAGACTAAACCGTCTTTGCGCCTAAAAAGGATGTTCTAAAACGGGCCACCCACTTGTCTAACGAGGTGGGGGGTGGTGGAGGCGAGAATATTAGAGCAAGAGATGACACCGGGGCAAGCGATCTCGAGGGCGATCTTGCCTCGTGTTACGACGTCAAAGGCGTCAATGGGGAGAGAATGGTTGATCTCCTCTTGTCTCTCAGCGTGGTTGGTGGAGGTGGGGCTGATGAGAACGGAGGCATCACAGCCATCTCGGCGTGTTTTTGCACTATATATTTGCACGAGGAAGCAAGGCTAGAGTATTCTCAACAACAGTAGATGAAACCATACGATTTTGGCCATTAAAATTATTAATAAGCATTTCATGATTCGCAAGCATGCTATGTAACTCTGTAGAAGTTGCAGGAACAGTTAAAGCAGCAATAGTGGGTATAAGAGAATGAAATTCGTCTCGCAAAACCTTTGAAGACGATGATATTAAAATCTTCCATGGAGACTGGGACCATCAGCTGTGGCGAACTGATCTGCAACTGCCTTAATTTTATAGAGAAATTCAGATACTGAGGAGTCTTCTTGGCGAAGATCATGAATCAAGCATTGAAGATGTAGAATTCAGCAACCTTTTTCTACATCTTAGTTGCACACTGCATACTAGCTGTAAATAGTAGCCTTATCTATATCTATATCTCTACATTTTGAATTTAATAACACCAATATCCTTGAGTTGTAGACGGAGTAAGTTAAGACTCTTTCAATACAGGGTAATGATGAGAGAAAAAAGATCCGAGAGTGACCAGTTTCCTCAAATGATGAAGGGGAAATCAGAGGAAATCCCACAAAATTTTGGAAAGTGAGAAAATTAAAATGGAGAGAATTGGGTTAGCAGAGTTTACAGGGAAATGGATAGTATAAAAATGGAGGAGTTTGCGAATTTGATGCTTGCATCTGTTAATTTGGACACATGCAAGGCAAGAAGATTAGAGGTTTTATTATATTTTTTTTTAATTTTACTTTTTGGGGGTAATAATTAAGTTTTAATATCACATGCTCATACAGTCTCTCATGTTCAAGAAATAAAAATGAAAGATATGATAGGTCACCCACCCATGTTTGAGTTAAAATTTCCTATGCATTGTAGTTTTTTGGAAGAAATACTACCAACCCAAAATAATAAAAATTAAATCTGAAAGTGTCTCATGCAATACAGAAGTAAAATACCATCTTCAAATGAGAATCATACTTCCTTTTTCGTTCCAAATCATAGTTCTCGAGTAATAATAAATATTAGTCAAATAAAATTTAAGCGAGGAAAAGAGATACCTCTATGTTATTATACACTAATAGGCAAATTTTGGTTGAGTTGGTTTATCTCACCCTCCTAATTTTAATTTTAAGATACTCCATTACATAAACTAATTCACAAGTATTAGAACTCTTTAATATATAAAAATTAAAAAAAAATCACAAATTAGTATTTTATCTAAACATTTAAACAATTATAAAACTAACAATTACATATGTAAATTATTAACTATTTTTTATTTTTTTAAAATATTAATTTCAACATATATATATATATATATATATATGTATATTATAATAACAAAAAAAATTATGACTTATCCAATGTACAAGATTTTATGTTAGTTTCTAACTAACATCAAAACACTAATGTTGTACTTCACTTATCAGCTCGTACAGTCTCTCATCCTCTAAGGAATAAGGCAATGATAGAAAAAAAAATTGTCCCAAAAATGTAACCAATTATAAAAAATAATAATAATAATAATAATAGTGTTCTTTATTCTCAAAAGTTTTAATAAGAGATTCACGAATATTATATATAATTTTTCTAATGGACAAATATTACATTTAAACCAAAGTTGGAGTAGTATTGTAATTAGTTTTACACACTCTCTCCTCTAAAAACATTTTAAAAAAATTTAAAATATGCGAAAAATATAGTTGCTTCATTCTTTCGGGACAAACTAAATACATTGGAATAGAAAGTAAAAATTTTACAGACTATATTATAGTACTGATATGCAGTAGACAGAAGAAGAAAAAAAAAAGTAGGATTATGAATTTGTTTGGTACAATTTTTAAGTTGTGTTTGTAATTTACACTATTCTTTTATTTTTACATATTTGAATCTCCTTTTAATCTATTGCAATAAATAAAATTGTGTAAAATAATATAACTCACATACGTGGACGTAGTAAAAAAATTTAAAAATAATAGTTTCCTAAGGGCTCGTTTGATAACTGTTTCTGCTTTCATGTTTTTGCTTAGATTTTTGATTTCATATATTTTTGTTTTTATTTGCTTCCACTTATAGAATCATAAATTAGGCATAATTACGTGCTACAATAAATATAAGAAACAAAAAATCAAAAATAATATTTGATAACAAAATTGATTTTACCTAAATTTTAATATATTGCTTTAAAGTATAGTATGAAACAATATATTGAAAGTACTAATAATAAAATTATTGAATCTAATACTCTTTAAAAAAAAATTTGAAGAAGAAAAGACGCCTTTATATATATATATATATATATATTTCTAGCGCAGGATTTTGGTATTTAGAAAATATATTGATAATTTTGGTTGCCGACGGGGATCGAAAATATAACTTAATTTACGTTTGATGCTTCCAAAATTGAAAAAATATCTTTTTGGTATTTTCACTTTTTTGCCACCAAAATTGATTTTGCTTCCACATATATGGAAACAAAAATAGTCACCAACCAATATTTTATTGCTATTATTTCCAAAACATTAAAAATAAACAAAAAAAAATTGAAAATAAAAGTAGTTAACAAACGAACCGGTAAATTTATCACAACAAATTTTTTGTTAATATAAATAATAACACAATTTTTTAAATATATTTGTAAATAATAAAGGACTAAGTGAAATAGTAGGACTCCTTAGGTAGGTAACTAAATGTTCCAACTAGATATTCCCAGCAAACCGTCTGTCCGATGATTGGCGCATCCTGAGAGCCATTGCTTATATGTCGCGCATCTATTGGACCTATCCACCAGATTCCGTGTCATCTACAGCACTATATATAGAGAGAAAAATAGTTAGTAGATAATAACATTCGAAAAACATTGTAGTATTACCGAATTTACAGTCAAAACAGTCTCGTATCCTTATTCCGACCTGTTTCATCATTTTATTAATCTTTCTGGGCACCGATCAATCAACCGCCCATATCCACAATCGTAAGGGCAGAGCCCTGGCTAGTTCCTCACTCATGTTGTGGGGTCGAAAGAACGTTGGGAGATGGGTTGTCATGTTTCTGGTGATCTCTCCCGCCCTCTTCACATCATCCTTCTCCGCCCTCGATTCCCGCTGGGCAGCTAAGAAGAGGCGGATGAGTGATAAAGTTCGCAAGATGTACAATCACCTCTCTCACTACTTACTATATATATGTGCTACTCACTCCATAGAGATTTTTGAATTATTCTAAAATTTAAATTTATGATGTAAATTTATTAAAATTTAAAATTTTGTATTTATTAATATCTTTAAAACTCATAGATATATCTAATCGTGGATGGGTGACGAATCTCTTTTTTTCACACTGCAAAATGATAAATTTTGTGGGCTAAACATGATGTGTTTGGGTTGTTGGGTCTCTTGCTGACTACTTCCCACCTAAAATTCCTAGTTCAACATAAGAAATTTTAAGTGATTCTTAATTAGCAAATTGTTAATTGCTTGAAGCATACAAGTTTCTTTTCTGCTATGAATATTCTGTGTGCTTTTCCTTAGTAATTCGACTCTAATAAGGCTTGATATCCTATTTGAGTTTAACTGGAGTATTAAACTCATTGTATTCTTATACAAGGACCAGTTGCTCATAATCTATAATAATAAGAGTCCAATGTCTGACCTATGTCCAGTTATATATGAAATTATCGAAACCTCTACATGTAATTGACTACGAAAACCCCTTATTGAAGAGAACATTCAAACAAAAGACTGTATTTTGCCTAAAATTGAACTACTGAAGGTCCCATGGAAATGAGCCAGTTCCTTCTTTAGGACTTTCGATGGTTGCTACTAATTGTTTGTAGCAGTATAATTAAAAGGTAGAACATGTCATAATTTTCATAGTTTCTTTCTTGAATTACATTTAGCCTGTTCTAGATCAAACTACTTCACTTTGTACGGTTCATAATTTTAGGTTATGCCTTTTTTCTTCTGAAGGACAAAACAAAAGATAGGGAGAGGTGAAATTTTGTTCTCTCTCTTTGGTTTTCTTTTAACAGGGTTATGGAACTTAGAATATGCCCTTTGTTTGCAAATCTCTGTGTTATCTCTCTTTCTTTGCTTGTGAATGCACGAAGCATGATTTTAACTGCAAAGTAATTTACCCCCATTTCAGGTTCTACCATGCATATGATAACTACATGACACATGCATTTCCGGTTAGTAAAATGCTAGTACAAGCTAAGTGTCATATGTATATGTATGTATAGTTTAATATCGACTTACTATCTATCATTGCATGAGATATTTGGTTTGATTGTTATCCATAAAAAATAAAAGTAAATTTTGCAGCATGACGAGCTCAAACCTCTGTCCAAAACATTCACCAACTCCCTTAGCGAGCTTGGGAATTTGAAGGTGATATTCTTACTTGAGAACTTCTGAGATAGTTTACTATAGATGGATAAAATACCTTTCTGTTTTATCAAGTTCAGCTCGAACACCTACCGCAACAGTATAGTGGATCCGCACTTACACTTATCGAATCATTGTCCAGGTAGCTACTTAACTTTTTAGAAAAAAGTTAATCATAACAAGGCTTTCTCAAATCATTGTCCAGGTAGCTATTTAAATTTTAAGAAAAAAGTTAATCATAACAAGGCTATGATTCTAGCTCTAGCTTCTTCTAACCATTTTGCCTCACTATTTAACTCTGTGCTGCCTAATGCCTTGTTAGATCTACTTAATTTGCTAGATTGAGTATTTTGATACTCTTTTTTTCTCCCCAGTCTCGTTATCATGGGCAATAACACTGAGTTTGAAAAGGCAGTCTATTGGCTATCTGAGAATCTGAAATTTGATGTTGATGCAAGGGTAAATCTTTTTGAGGTATACCTTTCTAAGCCTCTTCTGCAATCCAGTATATTATGATTTACTTCTCTGATAGGAAGCTCTGTGAATTTCCATAATGGAATTTTCATTGTGAATGAACAATATTAATTATGGGCTTAGTTGAAGTGCTTTAACGGTGTTCTTTTTTCCCTCAATTGCTATTTTGCAGTGCAACATAAGAGTTCTTGGAGGACTTGTTTCTGCTCATATTCTTGCGACTGATTCTACGAACAAGTTGGTGCATGGAGTTTACAACAATGAGCTTCTTACCGTAGCTGAAAATCTAGGGCAACGGTTTCTTCGTGCATTTGATACGCCCACTGGATTGCCATATGCATGGATCAACTTAAAGGTACTTTCGATAATATAGATTAGGGATAATTTTAACTTTAGAATAGTCAAGCTAGGAAACTAATATGGGTTTCTCATAATAAAGTCTTCGTAGTATGTCGATGGTGGGAGAATATGAAGAGAGATGTTGTTGAATGATTGAAAGTTGCAATATTTCATTATGTAAAGGATAAAAAATATGCTTACAAATCAAAGTTACCTACTCAAGAAAGGAAATCAAATATGTTTCTTAAAAAGGGGTACTAAACTTGTTTAAGACGTCATGTACTTGAATTGGAGAATCTTGGTCATACTTCTACTAAAGGCTTAAAAGCGTTTCTGACCTTATGTTTTTTCAAGTTTGGGACATTGAACCTCAGGAATTTTTCTTTTTTTTTTTTAAATTGAACCCTGAACTATGTGGATTTCTATAACTAAAACCTTATGGTAATTGGAAGGTATAAATGAACGGAGGAAGGTTATATTAGGTACTTTTAAAAAAGGGTATTTCATTTATGCCTAGACCTCAAAAAAAATTGTTTCTTGCAAGGCTTGAATCCTTGACCTCCACTGAATTTTCATTCTTTACCAATCAAGCTAGGGAATGCACTTGATAATATGTGACAACACGTATACATGTAAATTCATCACTGGGTTTTTGTTCTTCATTCCGAACTTTCATTCTTTACATGATAACTGCATAAATATTGTTATATGATTATAATAAATACATACTTTTTTTAAGTACATATTGTTATAAGTAGTAATTACTTTATAATATAATACTATCATAATAACTATTAAAATAGTGAATAAAATGTAGTTAAATAAATAATGATACTAAAATTTACAGAAACATGAATTTATAAACCTTTTATATAAATTATAATTATTAATTATAATATATTCCTATTTAATAAAGTAAATAATGTTGATTAAGAAGTGTTGTTATAAAAAATTATTATCATGTTATATTGTTGTAAATATAAATTAAAATTACTCATAAAATGTAATAGAATTTAATTAAATAAATAATGGCTACTATAAATTTACATAAGCATGCAAGCAAATTAGGTTGAAGTTTGTTTTTGGTTTAATATTAATACCTAGACCAACTCTCCAATTTGATATCTTTATATTGTTGTTTTGCTACATAATTAAAAAGTATGTCGTGTAGAGTTGGTAACTAGCCTGTGTCCCTATGTTCTAAGGTGGTGGTCTGAGGATTTTTTGAGGTTTAGGTGTAAGGCCCATAAATTACTGAAATGCCCTTGTAAAACATGCACGTGAGATGCATATGCCATATTCTGACCAAAATTTGTCTGATTTTTCACCAAAAGTATTTATTTGTAGAAATCCATATAGTTCAGGTTTAATTTTAAAAAGTTCTTTCCCTAAGGTTCAATGTCCAAAACGTGAAAAAACACAAGGGCAAAAATACTTTTAAGCCTTCTACTAAAGTTAGCCTATAAAGTACTAGACTGTGATCTGGCTGTGGGTCCACCTTGATAAAAACAAGAAGGGTCTTAAGTGTGAGCATTATGAATCATGAGAGCACATGTATGCTAATCCTATTCTTATTTATATTGCACATAAAATGCTGTATTTTCATAAACTGGAAATGTATGAATATGATTTACTGGTTTTGTTTGTAAGAAGGATATATGACACCGCATCAATGCGAAATTCTGTGGGCAGTATGGCGTCATGGAGGATGAGACAACTGAAACAAGCACGTCTGGATGTGGTGAGGAGCATTTGTTTGGCAGTTAAGGTGAAGCCAATGAAATAATTTCTTGTCCAGAAATTGAGTTAATTTCATTTTTATGCGGATTCAGGTTCACTTATTCTTGAGATGGGAGCATTGTCAAGGTTAACCGGTGACCCCAGGTTTGAATCTGCAGCTTTGCGTGCTCTCCGTAAGTTGTGGAGCATGCGTAGTCCTTTGAATCTTTTGGGAACCACACTGGATGTAGAAACCGGGGAATGGATCGAGTACTCGTCTGGGATAGGGGCTGGTATATTTTTCTTTTTTTTGATTCTTTTTTATTTACCACACGTAGGACGGGGCATCATTTTCCTCTCCATCTCTAATTTGTATATCTTGCTGTATCTAATGCTTACTTCCTTATGGTTTTGTAGGGGTTGATTCTTTCTATGAGTATCTGATTAAAGCCCACATTCTTTTTGGAAATGATGAGTTTTGGATGATGTTTCAGTCTGCTTATGTTTCCATTCAGAAATATTTCAGACATGGTCCATGGTAGTTTGAACAATATTTTTTTAGTAAAAATTATTTGTATGGTGATCCAGTGGAATGCTTTATTGCTTATGCTATGTTCTCATTTCATTCTTTGTTTTGACTTGGGAGGGACTATTGAATTCCAAGAATAATTGAAGTATTGAACTCTGACAGGTACCATGAAGCTGATATGAGGACCGGGAAAGCAACTTATTGGCAACTTACTAGCCTTCAAGCATTTTGGCCTGGTGTACAAGTAAGTAATTGAGAAATGTGACTTACTCTCATGAATGCTAATTTAAATTTGACAATTTCTGACTAATTTTTTGGTGATCTAGGTTCTTGTTGGTGATATTGTGGCCGCTAATTCTTCGCACCGTGAGTTTTTTCAGTTATGGCAGAAATTTGGCGTGCTACCAGAAAGGTACGATGCATGTAACTCTCAGGGTCATCTGCTTCCTAGACTTGCCTTTTCTTTTTCATTCCTTAATCGGGCTAAAGATGTGTGATATTTGATGGGTTTCTTTGAAATTATTAAGGTACTTGCTGGATCATCAGATGTTACACCCAACAGAGAAATATTATCCTCTGCGTCCAGAGTTGGCAGAGTCCACATTCTATCTTTATCAAGCAACTAAAGGTCAGCAGATGCATTATCATTTGTTGTCAATACCTTGATTTACTTTAAAAAGGTTTTGGTCCTTCCAGAGCAAAATGTCAACTCTTGCATTTTGACTTTAACTTCAACGGGCAGTCTTGATGTGCATTATGGCCTTATGGGCCTCTGGCATATAAGCTACACTTTTGAATCCTTTGTTACATTAGCTCGTCTGAGATTTGGCATCTTGGTTGTTAACAGATCCTTGGTACATGGAAGTGGGTGAATCAATTGTAGATTCTCTTAATTTATACGCAAAGGTAGAAGGCGGGTTTGCAAGCATTAGAGATGTCTCAACTATGCAATTGGAAGATCATCAGCATAGTTTCTTCCTTGCTGAAACGTGAGAATTCTGAGTATATATACTACATAGCTATATCGAAGAAAATTTTATCCAACTGTTTTGTTAATTATGGATCATACTCCTACTGATACTTTCTACTAAAGTAACTAAAGCTATAAAAAATGTATTAGACTTCTAATAGGGCTTTCTATTTGTTGTGACCACTCTGACCTTTAACAAAGTCCAAATCTTGTTTCCAGTTGGGCAAACTTTGACGGGAGCAAGTTTACCTGAAACACGGGCAACACGAGGGGTTTGTTCCCTCGTTCTCCTCTCTGATACTTAAGTTA
>JAUMHB010042580.1:0-18258 GCA_032359685.1 Pittosporum tobira
TGAGACAAGTTGAATTAAAATGTGGACCCACATGTTAAAAAATAATTTATGTCAAAAAGGTAAAATAGGTATTTTATCATCTTAAATTTACTATAAAAAAAATTGCTATAATTGTTTGGGACTTAAAAAAAAATAAAATGTTATAATATAAATAGGACGGAGTACAATTGTTCGAGTTAACAATTGTACAGCGTTTTATGCTTGAAACAAAATGTGTATATTTGATACAATTTATTTTAAAATAATTAATAAATTAATTTTTTAATTAAAATATATTATAAGTTAAAAAATTATTAATTAATTTTTTTTAAAAAAAAGTAATTATATTTTTATATTTTTTTTAATTAACAAAATAAATTAATTTTATAATTAAAATAAATTATATAATTATTTTTAATAATTGATAACATATAAATTCAATATAATATTATTAACAAATATTTGATCGATTGATAAAAATACGAGAATATATTCTTTTTGGGTAAGAAAGTGATGAAATACCAAACTCTTCTTTCCCCTCTGTTTATCCCCTCGAGCAAATAATATTCTTTTTTTTTTTTTGGGGGTACAATAATATTCTTTTCTTGCTTTCTTTATCTTTTATTATATATCTATCTATATCTGTATCTACATCCCTCTCCATCTTCCTCATTTCACTGTTAAGACAAAAAAAATCCGTGGATTCATCTCAGCCCACCATTTCCATTACCCCTTTCTCTCTACTGAAACAACTCAAATAACTCTCAATCTCCCTCAATTTCATCATCGACCTGCATCACCAGAAGATCCACAGATCCAAATATACCCAGATCTCATCTTACGAGCAGATATGACTGCACTTATGAGGTCAGATCTAACCAACAAAGTTCACCCAGAACCGCCGCGGTACCAAAAATCAAGATCAATTTCATCCGGCGGCATCGATCATTTCGACACTTTACCGGACTCTCTCCTCCTCCTCATCTTTAACCAGATCGCCGACGTCAAAGCACTCGGCCGCTGCTCCGTTGTCTCCCAACGATTCCATTCCCTCGTCCCCCAAGTCGATAACATCCTCGTCCGCGTCGACTGCGTTATCTCCGATGACGACTCACCCTCCTCCTCCCCCACGTCTGCTAACAAATCAAACACCCCCTTTTCGACTCTAATCCGTCTCGTATTCGGCTCCCTCGTTAAACCCCTCCAAAGCCTAACCCAATTCTTCAATTCTAAACGCACCCTTAACAACAACATTCCGTCTTCGTCTTCCTCCCTCTCCGTCAACGGCGAGGACTACGAAGAGCTTGATCAGAGCGGCGTAACCCATCATTCCCCGACCCAAGTCCTCAAGAATTTTAATGAAATCAAGACCCTTAAAATCGAGCTCCCCAGCGGTGAGTTGGGTATCGATGAAGGGGTTTTGTTGAAGTGGAGGGCAGATTTTGGGTCCACACTTGATAATTGCTTGATTCTTGGAGCATCTAATGTTATTGATAGCAATTGTGAGTGTAATTGTAATGTTGATAGTAATGTGGGTGATGATAATGGGAGTATACCGGAGTCATTTTACACGAATGGCGGGTTGAAATTGCGGGTTGTTTGGACTATAAGCTCGTTGATTGCTGCGTCCGCTAGGCATTATTTGCTTCAGCCGATTATTGCGGAGCATAAGACTTTGGATAGCTTGGTTTTGACTGATGCGGATGCGCAAGGGGTGTTGTGTATGAATAGGGATCAGTTGGAGGAGTTGAGGGTGAAGCCCTTGTCGGCTTCCAGTGCTTCGAAGAGGACGCTCGTGCCGGCTTTGAATATGAAGTTGTGGTATGCTCCGCATTTGGAGTTGCCGGATGGGACTGTATTGAAGGGGGCCACTTTGGTGGCGATTAGACCAAGTGAGCAATCGGTAGTGAAGAAGGAGGTGGCCGATGGGTCGTGGGTTTCTGCCGCGTTTGAGGAGCCGTTTGGAACTGCTGCGAAGATGTTAGTGAAGAGGAGGACGTATTGTCTTGAAATGAACTCCTTTTGACAGTAACGTGAAGTGTGGATGAGGTAATTTTCGTGTTGATTACCAGTTCTTAAAGTGGACAATATCATGTGACTTAGATTTTATTGATGATTGTAAATTTGGTAAGCTGAATTTATTTAATTTATGAATATCTGTCTCATACATGTTGATTAGTACACTTTTTATGCAATTTAGATCGTTACGTAATTGGGCTTTGGAGATTTTGTACTGCATACATTGTATCTTTAGGATGTATAGCTAACGTTAATAACTGAATTTCTCATTGCATATAAACTCTCGGATTGATGCTCTCCTTAGTCAATTAAATTCCTTTATCATTTACATACTGCTCATTGACTAAGCACTCTTGTTTTTTCCTGCATTCTGCGAACAGGGTACTAGAGTTCCTAATTGTGGTATGATAATATTAAATAAATGATCAGTCCTTGTATCTTTTAACTCCATTGCATAGTCTTGAGTAGGCCAAACCTCAAACCTCAGCATAAGTGAATAGGATATTAAATAATACAATAGCAGAAATCATTTATAGTTGGAATCCATAGCTTGTGAATTTCCTGCACCATGTTTAGCGTTGTCTGGGACTTTGATATCTATAGTGCTTGATTGATAGTTAACCTTGCTAAGAGGTTAAGTTAGTCAATCCCTTGAAAACTTGCTAACCATCGAGTGTTTGAGAATGTACCAGTTATCTGTAGTCTGTCTTGCTGTCTGTTTGATAGTCTCCTTAATTACTGATTTTCTATCCCGCGTGCTTCATTTTGGACGATCTGAAATATGCTTATGTTTTAATGGATTTCAGGAATCTCAGTTTTAAAGAAAAGGGGTTACACATATACGCGAAGACGGGAAAAACGCACAATTTTGTTCTACATGTAGCTTGATTTGAGTGTGGTGTTTCATTCAGGAGCCAAATCCTGTCGTACGCCAGTCCGCGGGTGATTGCTTTAAGCCATCTACTTCCTAGCGGTGGGATGATATGTATCTTTCTTTTTCTTTTTCTTTTTCCCTTTCTAAATCTTATTTCAGGCTATGCTCTTAGAAATGCACAAATTGCATCTAGATTGGCATTGTAGTTGCTGTTGAGCGTCTGAGTTTGTAGTCATTTATTTACATTTTATTAGCCAACCAAGACGCTGTGAATATTGTAGGTATGAATACATAATGTTTTTCTGTTGTACCCTCAAAGTTCTATCTAATTTTCGTGTGTTTTGGTTCCATCACTAGTCTATCTTTGCGGAGGACTTTGTTCTACGATCAGTCCTGAAGTAGTTGAACGGAGTTTGGTTATTATATTTATCAATTCGAGTGTGACAGGAGACTGGGTTTAGTTTAGCGCACGCATTGTACGGATGAATGACAATGACACGAGTATTAGAATGATCTTTTTGGTTACCCATCAAACGAAGAAAAGGAAAAATAAAATAATTGATAATTGTCTCAAGCGATATCAGCTCTCCCTCTCCGTAACAGAGGATCTCCATCGCAGAGGAGGTCCAGGGGAGATGCAACTACCAACATAAAAAAAAGCCGATGTACCAAAAAGAAAAACAGAAAAATAATAGTTGACAACTTTTTATGTAGTGAAAATAATGTTTGTTATATCTTGAAGTTTCACATATTGACGAGATAGCGGATAATTTTTTTTTTTTAAGAACGATGGAGTAATAATTTTCTTTTTGAGAAACGAGGGAGTAATAGTTTTTTTTAGAAAGCCTTATGGTATAAGGTAGTGATGCAACCAACCAATCTGCAATGGGATTGGATTGGAGTTTGTTTGATAGATTTTACGAAATTGAATTTACAGTTTAAATTTATCACATTTTTTTTAATATACTTGTGAGTCTATGATATCATAGATAATATTTTTATTATGTTTAAATTTTATGATTTTCAAGTGTTGTATAACTGCTACAAAAACAAGCATTTAATCAGTTAGAGATGCCACATGGTATATTATTGTTCATTTATAGAAATGTTATTTTCACATGATATTCCATCTCACATCTTGGCCAAACTTATTTACTATTCGTGTGTGAGAAGAGTTTCTTAGAAATATCACTTTCCTTAATTTATCCATGTACTATTATTGTTCATTTTTTTTGTTTTTTGTTGGCTCTGTATTGAATATTGATGGTTAGGTATCACATCATCTTAGTGCTTTGATTTAGCCAATTTATGTGTTTGAGATCAGTTCTTCATCTATGTACATGTGGCTTAATCCTGTCTCTTTCAGTTTATCATGGTTATTCTGATCAACTTCGATGGGGTCCTTAATCATACTACTACTACTACTACTTTTTCTTTTTTTTTTTCCTGAATTGGTAAAGATGGTACTTTGTGTTTAAATTATAGTAAATGGTTGCTTCTGATCATGTATGCTGCACGTGGGATGTCCTTGTACCCCAAATACCTTGGTGTGTTTTTATTATGATTTTTGTCGAGTAATTATGCCTTGCTTTCGTGACATGTAAGTGACTCGGCCTCCTCCCCAAATTTGGAATTGGGCCGATCATTATTTTGGACCTAGTGGTTAGGTATGAAAGCCCCTCTGTTACTAGGTCTATGATAATTTATATATATATATATACGGGCCGGATGAAAAGTCCAACGTTTAGACATTCTTCACCCTCCTGATCAAACGCACATACCATCTGCGGTTTACGTCACAATCTTCAGGCATGCAGCTGCTGCACTTATAAGCACTTTCATCGGAAACCAACAAGTAATTTAGATCTGAGAACAAAGGGCTACTTTAATTTTCAGAAAATGATGCTATACACATTTGCAGAATAAAACCAGATCTGAGAAAGAATTATGCATGGTAAGTATATCTCATCAAAAGCACTCGCAAAATAACAACATCAATGCCTTCAAGGCGTAGATAGATAAATTTATGTCCAAACACCAAAACACAAATGCCAGCTGCGTGATTTCAAGCGTAATATACAAATTTGGAAGCCTGGTTTTGTACATAAGTTGCCACAGACAGCAAATTCATGCAATGGACTTCCATTTCTTTATCTTCCTTTACCTGCATTGAACATCAATTGTTTTTAAATTAAAAAAAATAAATAAATAATGGAAATTTGTAAATTTGAAGGACTGTTCTGCTCAACTATAAAAGTTCAAAGTAGAATAGCTAACTTCAAAGAAAGCTCGCTTGAATCCTGGCTAGTTATTTTATGGCCAGGTACAAGGCAAAGCTGAGGAAAATGCAGGTAGTGCATCTCAAGTGCATACTGAAATTTACATTTAGAAGTTGCAAAGTTAGTGATCAACCAGGAATATTCAAAGTTTGGAGACTACCGAATCAGGTAATTCAAAGTAATTAAGTTCTACAATGACTTTGCCTTTTAACTCTATACCAAAAAAAGGAGTTTGACTCATCCTTCCCCGTCCTACATCATCTACCCAACAAAAGAAAAGATTTAAACAAATTTGCTGGCAAGCTTATAACGAACTTATTTGGTATCTACTACTAGAAGCATGAGAGGAAACTTTACTTCATCATGCATCAAGCAAAATCTGCTCCTGCAGAGGCCGACTCAATGCAAAGAATTTGAAGTTTCTTATAACACACAATCTTGAATTTTGACCCGTACCCAAAATTAAAATTGCAAGGATGAATTGAATATTTCCTACCTTAGCTAACTGGTTAAACATTTGGTACCCTTCCATCCATCCAATGTTAAAACCAACTGAATGACCATAATTCGGTTCAAAATTTATGAAACAATCAATAGCTAGATAAACCCTATGATTATATGATTCCTCAAAGATAGACCATTTTGTGAATGCATGACTACAATGTTGGGCCCTTTCTCCAACAGTTACTCATTTGAAAAGCTTACGCTACTATAGAGAGGGCCCATCACTGTATTTCATGTATTTACAGCCCCCCTCACATATGGCTTGTACGTGGGCAGATGACCTTGAAAACATTATCACTATAACAAGCAACAAATTGTATATAAATTTTGACCTTTACTAAAAGTAGTAACACATCTTACGATACAGAAGAAATATCCTGAAACATATATATCATGAAGATAAAATTTCTACCGTAGATATATATCTTGATTCACTAAATATTGGTAGTGAAAACCCTTGGTAGGTGATTATGGTGCTATTCTGGCAGTGGTGTAGGGAAGAGGTAAGAGTTAAGAAGATTGCATTTAACACATAAAAGAAAAACGATTGCATATATTATAAGTCAAAGAAGATTGCTTAATTGTTCCAAAAATTCTTCAATTCTTTTTACTTTTCAAGTTTTAAATTGTAAGATTTATATTCTGGTTCAATTACCTCGTCAGCATCACTTCTTATAAGGGCGAGTTTGGTAGAAGGCTTGATGTCCCTTCTGGCAATTCCAAGACTTCTTCGTTGGTGGCATTTTCATAATTGTAAGAATAAAGGGATTTCATAATTGCTTTCTTAAGAAATACTAGTAGTCACCAGCTCTGTGTGTGTATTTTTTCTTATACCATGGACTTGCAACCACTACACTTATGGTGCTCATCGGATAAACCACCGAGTGCACGCGATACGTATGTTTGTGTTGTTCAGAACAAAGGAAAGAATACTTAATATAATTGAAGTTTGTTTAAGAGACAGGTGAGAAGAGAAAGTAACTCTTCCTGTTTTGAAGTTCAGGAGAGGCCAAGAAGATAATTTCCTAGGTCTATATTATCATTTTTACTTGAAACAAGAAAGATTCTTACATTTGCAGACAAAGCATATCAATTCAAAGAAACATTAGGACAAAAGTGGAAACACTAATTTATTTAATGAAATTTATTTTCTCCTTGAATTGTCCAAATTTGTGGTCTAATTGTGATGCAGTAAGTGTCAAGAAACATGGGCAAGTAACTTAAGCCAGTCAAATTTTTACTTTTATGGACAATGGCCATCATTACTCAGCCAAAACCCTAATCACGAATTCTAATCCTACTTAAACTGGACACTTGAAATCCAACCAGACAAAAAGGGGTTTTGACTCATTATTATTATTAGTTACTTTGCTCTAGCTCTCCTTTAAAGTAAATTATGATGGACCTTTGTTAGTCTTCCCCCCTCCCTCCCTCCTCCTCTCTCCCTTCTCCCTCTTCCCTTCTTTTGCCTGTTAAATTTTCCTGGTTATCTACCTGAATCTGTAGATGTGTCAATCAAACAGAAGCATAGCGACTGTTGACTTATTATTGTATTTAAATCTTTGCTCTCTAGCTCTCTTCTCTCCTCATTTATTACCTTCTAGCTTAGGCATATAAGTCCTCTCAGAGTAAATTACTACAGACATTTGGTAGCCTTTTTCTTCTTTTCAAGACTGATCCAAGTTAACCACTGGGATCCCTCAAGCATACTTCAACTACATCACTCCCTACTCCATTTCCACTTTTGATTATGAAGGGGAGGTTACATCTATTAAATCCTTTATCTTCTCATTAAAATTGCCAAAAACGCCAAGATGGAGCTCTTAAATAGACACTAAGCTTCTCTTCAATTTTCTTCTGTTCTTTCCATTTACCGACATCACCAAACTAACATGGATGATGATAACAACATAATACAACTCCTAATCTCCTTTCTCTTCTTGTTGATAACACATACAAAAGGACATGTATTTCATTTTAATAGCTGATGAATAATTATTTAATTCTTTGAAACTATCCAGTTTATGTAATAGAATTGTTATATCATATAATTATTAAGACTGCAACTGGTCTCATACACCAACTAATCACAAGTTTTTTGCATATAATATGAAATATAATTAGTACTACGAGGTGAAGTTCACTGCTGCAAGAAGCTCTAACAGATCTACAGAATGGTTGTTTACACTTTCCATTTTATTATTTTTCTTATTTGGAGTTGCACGGAAAATTATATACAGTTCTTCCCTAATAATTTCATTAAAATGACTCTCAATCCACCTAGATTATACTAAGTAGTATTAGGAAAATAGTCGCCATATATCATACCATGTTAGGAACACTATAAACTAAAATTGAAAAATCTGTGTTTAACAACACTAATCTACGGAGTGATAAATAATCAATTGAAGCACATTTAACTCCTTAATTTAATAAATTACAAGTTAGTAGTTTTACGCCCATTATTTGATCTGCAAAGTAGGGCAGCCTCCATGCATCAGGT
The DNA here is from genome assembly GCA_032359685.1 of Pittosporum tobira. Lineage (NCBI taxonomy): Eukaryota > Viridiplantae > Streptophyta > Magnoliopsida > Apiales > Pittosporaceae > Pittosporum > Pittosporum tobira. The sequence continues at coordinate 8,159 of JAUMHB010042580.1, forward strand.
TTGGCCTAATAGTGTTTTAAGTAGGTTTTAATGTAACCCATCTCCTCCAAATAAATATGGCATCTTTAATTTTAAGTATTGCTGCCAAAGTTTAGACAGCTCGCCGCTGCATTGCCTGTCAATCCGGCAATAATTCTGGTTTTGAGACGGTAAAATGGTTGTATTAGTGCTGCACAAGCTTTGGTTGCAGATAATTTCGCATTAAAAAATTGGTGCCTTGTAGAGTCTAACCATAATTGAAAGTGGCTACCTTCAATCGGTATCTAACAGCTGGCTTAGACTACACACGCTAGAAAGAAGGGAACCACAAATAAAACAAAGAAAGAGACAACCAGCCGTTCACAATAATCCATGCAAGTATTAGAAAAGAAAACATAATCAATTAAATAAGCACAATAGTTATGCTCTTTTTGGTGATACCAAGAAATCAAAACATTCATGGTACTGTAGCACATAAATCCAAAAAACGTTTGCAACAATTGTAACCAAATAAACCCCAAGAGCCAGGATTCAAATTAGCAGGAAATGTGGAACAACTAATTTTATAGTTAAAGCAACTGAGTTGAGATATAATTACCAGAGAAGTAGATGGGCGATGAACTCAGTTCTTTCCTTTCCCCTTCTGATCTGAATGCCTGCCAGTATCTCCATAGCAGAGTTGTAAGCCGCCGTTGAATCCAGCAGGTAACTGATGATGGTGGTGGTGGTGATTCTCCACCGGTGCAGCATTTGGAGCATTTGAACCGATGAAGAAAGGTAAATTTGATCCGTCAATGGGAGAAAACCTCTGGAGGTGAGGCATCATAGACGGTGAATTGGACTGAAGGGTCCCCCTATTGAAACCAGCAAGGCCAGAAGAGATGGAGAAGTTGAGATTGTAGTCGCTCCCTCCAGCAGTAGTTGCAACTGGGACAAGATTATTCGGGACAAAGGATAATTGTTGGAGCTCTTGATGGTGATGATCTCCTGTAGTAACACTAAATGGCGAAACCATCATGGACTGGGACAGAGAATTAAACCCAACTGAGGAATGATTAAGTCCAGTGGCAAAGTAATCCATTGGCCACTGCCTAAAGGACTTTTGCATTTGATGGGCTGACCCATTAGGGCTGGTGCTATTGTTGTTACCGGTGAGCAACTCAGTGAAGGATGAATTCTGAGAAATTGGCGGCACATTCTGGTGCTGACCCGGATAAATTGATTCAGTTTCTTTCTCCTTTTCCTTCTCTGCTGCCCTTCCCCTCGCCCTCTCTCTGGCTTTAAGCCGGCTCTCAGACCGCGAAAGTGACAATCCACCAGAGCCCTTACTGGTTTCTGAAGTACTACTGCAAGCAGATTTTGACAAAGAAACATTCTGGTGTTGATAATTCCGGTCAATATCCAAGTCCAACTCATTAGAATCGAACCCATGTTCAGTAGTACCTCCACTTGACCTCTTTTCATCACTGAGTTGCTTTGGGGTGTCAGGAAATGAGGTATTGAGGGAAGGGAGCTCCGCGATGGAACTAGCTGCAGCTTTTAATAACCACTCCACTGCCTTGCTTGGCTGGTCATACCCGAGCCGATCTTGTAGATCATAAAACTGTATGGCCGTGGTGACAGAAAGCCGAACACGGCGGTCCCTAAGCCCTTTGGAGGTCCAGACTTTGCTGTGCCGATCTTTTCCACCAGATGCCCTTGAAACCCTAACAATTCTTGAGGATGGCCACCCACAAAGTCGGCCAAAATCATTTCCAATGCCCCCAGAAGCAATTCTTTTGACTTCTACCCCATCTTCCTCCCCGTTTTGGCCTATCTTGTTAGATTCACTTCTGATTCTTGGAAATTTGCAGCCTTGCGTTTGAATCACATCAACGTCCATAACACTTTCATACCTTTCTCAACAAAACTCAATTCAAACGCCTCTTTAGCTTTCTTATTTTCCTAATTCTTGGAAAGACAAAACAAAGAGTGATAAGGGAAGGGCTTAAGTGGAATTAAGGTGAATTAGGGTTTAGAGAGAGAAAAACCGTGGGTATACTGGGGGACTGTATGGGTGGATGTCCTTTGCATTGATGACTACTTTGGCTTTTGTACTCATATAAAGCCTGCTTCTTTTTAAGCTTATGATATATCACGTTCACTGGAAGGCCGGAAATGTCAGAGGGAAGCTCCTTTTTTAAGACTTTTACAGTAATTTCAAAAGCTTAAACACAGCAAAGCCTATGATTCTGCTCTCTCTCTCTCTCTACCTGTAAAAAGAGAAAAAAATTCAAGAAAAATACAGGCATCAGATGATGAGATACCAAACTGCTTTTACACTCTCACTAGCATCATTCATTATTATTACCATTAATATGAGTCTAAATAGCTAAAGTTAATACCTAAGACCTTAAACCTAATCAAGAAAATGCTCATATATCTTATTATTATTACTATTATTTATATATATATATATATATATATATATATATATACAGCTAATGCTGATTATAACACCTCTGTCTTTCTTACCTGCAGATTTAAGCTTGGGGTTGATGAAAACAGCTATGAAGCAGTAATTGCATACTATCTCAGTCGCCGATCTATCAATATCTATCTGCGTCTTTTTGAGATTTTCTATAGAGAAACCTAGCTCAACCTACAATTTGCAGACGGTTTGAATTTCTAAGCTAAATTATCATCACCCACACGAAAAATCAACCAATAAACACACTGCTTCTCCATATATAATAAAAACTTCTGCTTATTTAAGGCAATATAAAAATGAGTGGAACATTTTATTTTATTTTATTACCTCTTGACCCTTAGGAATATGCTGCCATTACATATCCATAGCCACTGGATCTGAGTGTTTCAGCTGTTTCAAGACCATAAAAATGGCGGATCAGCCTCCAAATTCATAACCCAAAAATTCACAAAATCAAATTGCTACAAATTTAGAATATATAAAATGTAAAATAAACAAAATTCAAGATTTTACTTTGAGATTTTGAACACTTAACAGATCCTATGTACTCTCTCAGTTAAATTTTTAGATTACAAGTAATAAATCCAAGAAAAAACAAGAAAATTCACGAAGTTGGAGAATTACAGGTGTTGACTTCTTGATTTATTTCAAAACTTTTTCAAACTTCAATGTAAGCTTCTTCTTCTTTTTCTAATGTCTTTCTCACTTTAACTTCTCAAAATGTACGTATAATCATACCTCTTCGTGTTCCTGCAAGTAGTCATGCACAGAAGCATTTTAAAGAGAAATTGGGTTTGTTTTCTCTCTCTCTCTAAAAACTGTTAATGTGGAGAGAGAAACTGTTGGGAGGTGAATCTAGCTAGGGTTTTTTGTCGGAAAAATATCTGCAGTCACTTAGCATCAGAGAAGAGAGAGAGAGGAGAGCTCTTGAATCAATGCCCTAAGCTAGTAAGTTAAGAAGCCATTCGAGCAAATACCGAGCTTATCGGGTAACCCTATCCACAGGCACATCGCCGTTCCTCGCTTTAAGTAAGTTTTGTATACGTTTCCCCTTTTGCCCTCGATTTTTTTATTTGTCTCCAATTTTGACATTCAATTCTTCGTATTTTCAAATTATAATTATGGGCTTGTTTGGTACGGACATTTCTAATTTAAGTTGTTTAAATTTAACTTAAGTTTAATTTAAGTTGTAAAGTCAATTCTTTTGGCTTGTTTGGTAGCAGTGGTAGAAATTCACCAAACCGCATTTTGTAACTTAAATTCAATTTCAAGTTTTTCGTTGAAGTTGGATTTAAGTTTCAAACTCAATTTTTTAAATTTAAATTTAGTCCATCACAATCTATCAAATATAACATTTTACTGCATATGGGTGTCATAAGCTCTTAACGTTACTACCAAACGTGCACTTTGAACTTATGTCTAATCTATCAAATTTGACTTTTTACTGCACTTAAGTCTATCGCTACCAAATGAGCACTATAACATGAAAAAACAACGAGTTCAAATTAGGGCAATATTTATTGTTTCTAGTACAATTTAGGACAATGGTATTTCCACTTAAAAGAATACGTGAAAATTATAATTTTTTAGGGTATGAAAATGTTAATATTTACCGTCGATGTTTATAATATCAATCACATTATACATTTTATATTTTAATAAAGTCTTGTGCTATTGAATTCAATATTTTAAAATTCGATATGGTCAAAATATTGATCGATTATTTTTTATGAAACTTCAATAAATTAATTAATTTTTAAATAATCACCAAATATACTAAATATGATAGCGACTAACTCTTGATTAATCGTATTAGACGTTACTACTAAATAAATTCATCTAACAAGTTTTAGAATACTAATTATATTACAAGTCTGATATTGAGTATTAAGTTTATGTTATACTCCATTTATTTTGGATCCTAGGAGGCTCTAACAAACAAATAGAGACAAATAACAAACAAAGTTGCCCTAACCATTCTTCTCTTATCCTAAACTACATAATTTTCAAATTAATCAATAATCTAATTTATTTATTTTTTTTGTTCCAAAAAAATGACTATAATACTTAAAATTCGCAAATCAAAAAAATTATTTTTATTGATATATCTCTATAAAAAAAATTATTCTTTAAATATACATTATATATTTTTATTAATATATGTGCCTATACTATTTATTTTGAGACCAAAAAAATACTCAATCTCATTACTTTTTGAACGAAATGAGTACTATAATTATTTGAACATCTTCTTTTTTGTTTCTTATACTGTAGGTCTCAAATTTATTCTTCAGTCAAATCTGTATTCAAATATAGCGGCTTTTGTTTGTTGCTGTTTTTATTATTTAATGTCTTTTTTTTTTCATTTTAAAGTAGTTTTTAATAAAGTGTTGGCTATAAATTAAGAATAATAGAGTATTAGAGATTTCAAATTTAAAGTCCCAAAAAATTACACAAATGATATGTCAATTAACGTGTCATTAAATAATCAAATAAATATAATATGACAAAAATATCAATTACTTAATTAAAATTAAATTGGATTAAATTTGTTCGAGTAGAAAGCAAATTGAGGGTTGGTTGGGAGAAGGAAAAAAAGGAGTGAAAGTGAGGATGGGAAAAGGGGTCGTCCCCACCACCCAAATGTCAAGTTGAGAACTTGCTCACTCTTCAACTCATCTCAAACTCCAGGAAAAAAAAAAGTTGATTTGGGATTTAAATTATTTAATTAATTTTATCAAAAAGCAAGAATGGTTAGGGCAACTTTGAATAAATTAAGATGAAAATGTACTAAAATCTGATTTGGTCCGTACAGGTAATGATGGTCTCATTGCCTTCCAACCATTTTTCCTTAATTTAATGGAATTTAACACTTGATGGGCCACTTGAAGCAGCAGAGCACCCCACTATGATGTATAATTCCTTTGCTCCCAAACAGACAGCAACAGAGGATTGACAGCTCTTTGAGCACTGAACAGTCCTCTTTTGTTTATGTTTTTGACTGTCTTATAACTTAATTTTATGTCATATAAACATAAATTTAAATCTGATCGATTAGGAGAAAATGAATTATTAAATAATTAGATTATAAATGACAAAATAAATATCAACAATATTTTTTCTTTTGAATTTTTTTTAAACTTTCATACATTAATTACAATTTCTTACAAAAACGAGATTTGAACGTGGCCTTGATATAATCAAATCAAGGAGTTGTCCTACTTGTTGGGCTACACTTCCATCTCAAAAATAGCAATAACATAAATATGAACATGTTTTCATAAACGGTGAACTAATAAAGCTTAAAGTCAAACAATCTTTCCATGCAAAACTTAATTAATTAATATTTATATAATTGCAAATATTTAATAAATAAATAAAAAAAACTCCATTGTTGACTGTCACAGGCATAACACCACAATATTCGTACTTGTGGGCTAAATGTCCATATTATTATCTCTCCCGCCAATAATCGAATGAGCCTTCTTCGGGTAGGGTCATCCTATTTCCCCCCTTGGTCGAGCTAGCTGTATAAGAGAGTTCCTTTAGTGGTCCTGGCCAGCCGAAGCCTAAATTCAAAATGTCTTGCAAAGGTCTTCAAAGGGCCCCATGAAAATGTATCAAACAAATCCTAACAAACAGAAGCAATGTTTCTATTAGAGAATATTAATTCATATTATGGTAGTATAATTATGATTATTTGGTCCACATATTAGGTAATTATGGTTACTTGTATTACTTAATTATACTACCCAATTCCCTAACCTGGCCCACAGCTCTTGTTTTTATGACTTGGGTCATAGATTAGATTAATATAACATATATAAGAAGGCACATATATATTTTCTTTAATTTTAATATATAATTAATAAATTTTGTGGTTCCGTGTTCTAATATAACTTATTCTTGTTATTATATTATATATAAATATATTATGTAGTTGTGATTTCCAAATTAAGAGATTCGTACTTGTTAGATTAATGTTTAATTATTTGAGTGACTTATTCTTGTTGTCGTGTAAATAGTAGTTTTAATTTAGCTCTTTATTATATACTCCTATAAGAAATCTCTAGCGTTTCTTCGTGCAATTTTCAGATTGTTCATAATAATCAATTATATATGTATAATATTTTCAAATGAATTTCCTAATGTCATAATAAAAATATTTATTTCATTTTAAATTATACTATATATAATGTAATCACGGGGAGATTAAGGAAAGTAGTGGATGTACTATGATTCTTATTCAAATCAAGTAATTTGTCTCCCACTCCGATTACCAAAAATTAAGAAAAGCTTAATCGGTAGTACAAAAATTGTTCGAGGCGTGTTCTCGAAATTCCAACCTCAATCGATTGCCGGGTAAAAAGAAGCCAACAATATACTAATACTGTAATATTACTACTATTATTATTATTATTATTCACCATAATCATTCCTGCTAATTTATCTTCTTACTATATTTATTAATTTATTAATATTTATATAAAAAAATTTAAATATAATGGTGAAAAAAAAAAATGGAATATTGGAAAAAGTTGTTGAATCCCTCGATGCAAGGCGACTTTCCTGGTTATACAAGCTGGAGTTTTTGGGTCAAGGAACCGTGAGTACTCTACTAGTTACGTACTTTTTAGTGCACGCTTTATAGTAACGTTAAAATATTAAAATATTATAATATTTAAATATAATAAAATATTATATTTAGTAGATTGTAATATATTAAATTTAAGTTTAAAAAATTAAGTTTACAGCTTAAATTTAACTTTAACAAAAATTTAAAATTAAATTTAAGCTATAAATCGCGATTTAAAAAATTCTACCAAATAAACCCTTAGTGATTATGGAGTGCGTGAGTGAGTGACGCGCTGGAGGTTCTCGTTCACAATTAGTAACCATTTATTTAACTGTTTATATAAGAAATTAACTATTTAATTAATGAATAAAATATAAAATAAATACGTAAATTAAGAAATTATTTTTTTAAGAGAGAGTATATATTTTTTTACAAAATTGATCTTGTAACTATATTTATAATAATAGAGAAAAAAATTATTTTAATGTGACATAAAATGATAATACAAGGGTAATTATAAAGTGCATAGTTTTTAGGATAAAGTAGTATATTTTATTTTCTACGCTTTATAGTTCAATATAATTTATCCAATGTGCATAAAAAATACATTTTTTAATCAAATATAAATAATAACATATAAAGTATAGATATTAATTTCATTTATTTATTTATTACTATTATTAATGGTAGAAAAAGTCAAATTATTAAAATATTTACTTAAAAATTAATTAATACCTCGCGAGAATCTTACTTTGCTTACAATTAGAAGCGTGACGTTAAACGTGTAAATAAATTTATATTGAGACTATACCAGAACATTCAACTTAAAATCTAGAATACCATGAATTATACTCCGTGTTTATTTAATATTCACTATGTCCTATAAAAAATAAGTTTAGATATTTTTTATCTTAAAAAAATAATTTAATTTATCATTTTTAATTTATAATTACTATTTTATCTTCACTTTATGTCACATTAAAATTTTATTTTTCTTTTTCTATCATTATAAAATATACTTGAAATGACAATCTTATCAAAAAAAATATAATATCTCATAAAAAATTAATTTTTTTAATTTACGTAATTTTCATATACTACTCGACTTTTTTGAGACGGATAGAGTAATTTCTTATCCATCAAGAAATAATTTAGTAATGTAAAATATTATTTAAATATATTTATCAGTTATATTATGAGATACATATTTAACTAACTTGAATTATACAAGTTAAAATTAAAAGTTCATTATTATCAATTTTTGTCCTCATTGTTTAATAGTAGTATATTCCAATTGTTAATTAATTAATAATATATGATTAAACAAAAATTTAAGAGAGAGGAGATAAAACACCAAGTACAGTGATGAAGAGAGAATACTCTAGTACTAGAAGTAGTTGTACTACTAGGAGAGAGGGGAGGCAGGGGCACGTGTGTGGGACTGAGAGGAAGATGGTCAAGCTTGGGTAATACTACTGACTTTGACTTATCGATGGGCGGAAGGAGCACGTGTCCGGTCTCTGTAAAGCTTCTCCTACTTTGATGGAGTAATTCATTACTCTAGTACTAGTGGAACTTTAGCAAAGGAGTAGTAGGTAATTAGTAAATTACTCCGGTGGTAATTTTCAGTTTTTACTTTTAACTCTTTTCCTTTTCCAAATTTGTACTTTCACCACTCACTCATCCTCTCTCAATTCTTGTTTGCCCTTTGACTAGCTTGACTGCAAAGTCAATCGGATTCAATTTTACAAATATATATCCTTACCAAAATGTTAATTTTCATTATTATTCCTTTGACCCGAAAGGTATCTTTTCTCTTCTTTTAAAAGTATATATTTTTTTTTTTTAAATCGGCAAGTGGGTGGAAAATAATACATGTTTTTAATTTATATATATATATATATATATATATATATCACACCTTCCATGGGGCCATCAATTATCACATGTTTATTCAAGAATCTTCGGCCGATTAAATTGGGGACATTTGCAAGCAAACAATCAAGAATGTGAAGGCTCTTTCACAAATTTGTTAGCCAAAATGAACCACCATATGATAATTGACAAGTCAAAGAAAAGAACGACAAAACAGCTGATAGCACAAGTGCTTTTCAAACAGTAGATTGACAATAATAATATCAAGACAAAGTTAATTCTACCTAATATTATGGGCTCAATTTGGAATACTATTATGATCCTGGTCCAAAAGGTATTGCTAAACTTTTATTTCCTTTATTTATTTAATTTTAATTTATTATTTTTTATTTTTTATTTAAAAAAAAATTGGAAACAGAGGAGGAGGATTGAGAAAACTATTATAGATTAAGCACTTACTGAGAATTGCCATCATCATCATCATCATCATCATCATGTCATTGTTAAATACAGTAAAACCAGAAAAAATTGGCTTTTAGAAAGAAACTATAAGGGAGGAATAGTGCAAAATAGATTTTGTGATTATTGTTACAATCCCCATGAATCCATGATATGGACGTCCAAGTTTTATAGCTCGCGCATGCTTGTCTATGTTCATGTGTTTATAATAATTTAAAAGTCTTAAGCAAGTGTGTTTGCTTTTTTTTTTTTTTTTATGTCAAAAAAATATAATGACATGTTCTCTAAGTTATTATAGTTTAAGGATAGATTTCTTCCGTTTCTAGTCGATTGTCAATGAGTTTTGTTAGAGGAGATAATTTTTTCTTTTAGCGCGTTTCAAAATTAGAAATAATTTCTTAATTTTAAATTATAATATTTTTTGTGTTTTTATATTAGGGTTTAGTGATTATTTCCTTTACAGCGCACTGAATGGGGAGTACTTATAGGCAAAAAAAATACGTATGCCCTAATTCTCTTGGAGCCACCATTTGAAGATCTTAACTGCCTCCTAATTAATACTTGAGATATGCTCTTGGGAACTTATTTCGAATATGGAATTTCTAGCAATTATCCCATTTGTTGTATATCTATCTCGCCGGGTCTCAGATAATAATATAGCTAATGTTTAAAATATATGTTCAAAAGTAAAATTTTAAAAAAAATAAATATTATTATTATTATTATTATTATTATTATTAT
>JAUMHB010042591.1:0-18252 GCA_032359685.1 Pittosporum tobira
GATTTAATATTCAGTTAACAATACAATCGACCAATACGATATGATTTTAATAACTAAGTTTTGTTTTGAAGAAGCTGACCCCAAAGTCACGGCCAAAGGGCATATTAGCCCAATAGTTACCCTTTACTCCTTAAAAAAATGTACCACGAAAAAGAAAGAAAGACCCTATGAAGACATTCTGGCTTAAGTTACTCTCAAGTCTTTTGACCGAAAATCTGAAAGCCATTAAATATATTTGAATAATTATATAATAATTTTTTTAATAATATAAGCAATATATGAAAATAATATATTTTTTAAATATTTACTTATATTAATGAATACATAAAAATAAATGAATAAAATAAAATAAATATTTTAATATATTTTTTTAATATTTTAAAATTAATATATTGTATATAAATAGACGACAATTGCACGTTCCTTGTCTTGCGAAAAGCAGCAGGGAGTAACGACTTGGGCACAGTCGCGCACAATAGCCTTTCCGTAACTGTAGCATTATTGCCCAATAAATAGCAGGCTTTCAAAAGGATACCGGCAACTACACTCTGGAGTGAGTTTAGTCGGAGCATTTTTCCATCATTTTCAATACTTACAAGTTACAACCATCAATCCTCACTCTATTTTAGTTGAATTTGAAGAGTAAGATGAGCTTCCAAGATCTTCAATATGGCGGCAAGCAATCCGGTCGAGCTTCGTCTCAGAATTCATCGCAGTCGGTAGCTGCATCCATATTCCAGATCAACACCGCCGTCTCCGGATTCCGGCGTCTCGTCGATGCCATTGGAACCTCCAAGGACACTCTCGATCTCCGACAAAAACTGTCCGTTCTCTCGCTCCCTTTAATCCTCTTTTGTTCTCTTAATTAATTACTTTGTTATTAGAGGATCATTATGTTTTCTACTTTTTGGTTGGTGATCAGGAATAATACGAGGCAAAGAATACTACAGTTAGTGAAGGAAACTTCTGCTAAGCTTAAATCCCTCAGCGATTCCGATCACCGTTCGAATATCGATGTATGTGATATTTGTACTCCACTTAATTCACCTTTTTCCGTTGACCTTAGCTCTGATGCTATGCACAATTTACCTTGTCTCATTCAAATTCGCTAGTTTCTGCTCCCCTCTGTCAGATAAAAGCAGTTATTTTTCAGTCCAAATGACTAGGTTTAAAATTGATAATTAAGCGTATTAATTCAAATTCGAATAATCAGCTGTCCCAATCTTTGTCTCTGTCCCAATTTAATCCAACCATCATATCCAATTTCAGTTTATTTATTTGAATAATTAATGATCATATAGAATTACGATAAAAATTAAGTGTAGTTTATATGACTATTGGATTGAATTAGGAGAGAGTGGGATAGCTGATTTGATCTCTGCAAATATAATAGTATTTTAACTTCTGAATGTTGATTTTGAACATTTTCAAGTTCAAATTAACACAAATCTATTTGAGTTTTGAAAATTTGTTTTTGTCGATAATAGTATTTTTCATATAGTTAGTTTTTCACAATTATATTAACTACAATCAAATAAATTCATGTAAATTTAATTTTAAAATGTTAAAAATCAACTTTTTAAAGTCAATGTTGCTCATATATTGTGAAACAAAGGGAGTAATTTTATTTTATTTTTTTTAATCATTATAGTCCTTATAAGAAATACTAAAATTTGCTTCTAAAATTGTTCAAGACGTGGAAAGTCAAACAAGGTCAGTTTTTAAGTGAAGGAGGGCATTTTCTCCACAAAGAGAATCCATTTGTGAAAAATAAAAAATAAAAAATATGTTCCACAAACAGGGTCTCAGTTTTATTGATGACAGTGTGAAATGACAGTGTGTGCTCAAGTTGAACATCACAAATTCATTATCATGCCTCCATTAGTAACTACAATATTCACTCACCATATTTAAGGATAATTTATTTATTTATTGTCGTACTTAGTGCACAAAACTGCCACTAAATATGTGATAAAATATATCCTAAACAAGTTGAGAAATGAAACCAATAGACACCGTGGATGATTACAATTCAAAGAAAATAACAAATTAACAAATTCAGTGGACTTATATTTCTTTTTATTTTGCTTCATGTTGTGCTATTGTTTCTCTGTTGTTTTTAACCTGCTGATTCCAAATTGTTAAAATTTTCTTTCTTGATAACATCATGTTTATATAACTAGAACTAGTTTTTTGGTGCAAATTTCTATTATAAGATGAAAGATCGGAACCTCAACTTGAGTGACATATATTTGGTAGTGAATTTTAACAGTTGCAGCATGAAATAGTTTTAGTTCTTAATTATTAAGTCAGTGCATTACTAATATTAAGCCATATCCAACAAATTTTTACGGATGGACTCTCAGCAAAGTAAGAGAATTGAAGATGCTAAGCTTGCTAGAGATTTCCAAACTACCCTGCAAGAATTCCAAAAAGTTCAACAGCTCGCCTCTGACCGCGAGTCTACATACTCACCTTCAGCTCCTGCATCTTCCTTGCTGACAACGTAATTGCTCATAATATATTTTATTCTAAATACTCGACCCTTCTTAATCCCCAAAGCAACTCTTACACTGACTATCATTTGCTTGTGATTACAGCTCTGGCTCTGGTGAAGAATATGTACCTAATGTGGAACAGGAAAGCCAATCACTTCTTATGGAACAAAAGGGGTATGCGTTTATGTTGAGTGTGGGCTTTTGTAGCTAGGATATTCGCACTAAGGTATGCGTTATGTTGGCTTTTGTGGCCAAGTGGATATTAGCATTGAGGTATTGTTAGATGGAGGATATGAAGAATGTAGGAGAGTTAGGTTTACCACTTTGTGGTAGTTAGGACTTAGGACCAACAGGTTTGACGAGAAAAATTGATTGGATAAGTTTTTTAGTTGTTGCAGCCAAGAATAATTAGATAAAGATGGTCAAAAGCAATTTAAAATTTGAATGTTAAAGAGTAAATTTGGCAATGGACCAGAGGATGTTTAATTTCATGAGGAAGAATTTATTTTATGAGGATATAACAAGGTTTTCACATCTTTCTACGTGGAGCGAAAACAATATATGGTCTGTAACTTGATATATTCTTCTTCATTTTTGTTGTATGAGGATGAAAACCACTCCTTGATCACATATTTTACTAGGTCTTGTTATCTTCTAGTAGTCCTACATGTTTGTTGGCAATAAAGTTCTACATTAAGCTTGAAGACAGTAAATTAAGTTTTATGAAATAGATATATCAAAGTAACCTCGTTACTAAGCAAGAAGCTCCAAATCTAAGTCACCACATGATTGGGTGCACCTTGAGGTATGAATTAATTTCAGAGCTATTACTCTATTAGTAAAAATGAAGATTTTAAAAAGGAACCTGTTGAAAGCATTTCAGTTTAACTAGTTCTTAATTCAACACGATTCTGATAAAATATTTAGCTCTAACATGTGTATATTTGTTCATTAAATAAAAACTAGTATTATGGTATTCAAATAGTTTTCACTATGTTGTGTTATACAGATATAAATTTATTTATTTTTTCTTATCATATTCAAAAGTGCATGCTCGTTTTATTTTTCATTGTGAAGCTGACACATTATATCTTATTTATGTGGATATTGGATGTCCTTTCTATCAAGTATCGCGCTTGTAACCTTGTCCTTGAAAATTTTAGATGAACCTTCACTTACCAATGATTTTCCTGAAATACAAAATATGCAGGCAGGAGGTATTATTTCTGGGAAATGAAATTGCATTCAATGAATCCATAATTGATGAAAGGGATCAGGGGATTAAAGATATACAGAATGAAATTAGTCAAGCAAATGAAATGTTTAAGGACCTTGCAGTTTTAGTCCATGAGCAGGGTGTTGTAATTGGTAAGATACTGAACACCATCCCAAAAAATTTCCTTTATAATTAAGTTCACCATTCCCTTTCCTCTCATGGTGCAAATTTGACTACTTGTTCCAGATGACATTCACTCAAGCATCGAGGCTTCTTCTGGTGCAACGACCCAAACTAGAGTCCTGCTTTCCAAGGCTTCTAAAAATATGAAATCTAAATGTACATTGGTAAGTGGAGTTGTTCTTTTATGTTTTGTTTGCATTTGGGGCTTTCCCAAGTACTGGATATATTCATAGATGCTTTACTTGTTAATTTTTTAACTTTTGAAGGACAAAAGAGAAGTTAGAATGAGAATTGAGAAGCTAAAACATGCATGTGGTTTGAAGAAAATGTGCATCTGAATTTTCTTTAATAGGTGAACCGAAGAAGTGAATGTTAAGTTTAAGTTGGTCAAATATATGGAGATATGTACTGGTTCACTAGGCTATCCATTTCACGTAGTAACACACAGTAGGTGGAAAAAAATCAACTGAAAGTAGCAGGCTCTAAGGCTATACTTGCTAAATTGCAAAAAACATTTAAAGAAGAAGAAGAAAAGAGAGAGAGAGAGAGAGAGAGAGAGAGAGAGAAAGGGGTTTTGTAAGACATGGAGGTAGGTAAGGCGTATATATTCATATGTTCTTGTTCTTTTCTTGTTGTTTAGAACTTCTCTACAGATATCTTTCCTAATCTGGAATGTGTTGTGGCTCTCTTTTTGTGAACAGTGTTGCTGGTTGCTTACAATATTCGTAGTGGTGCTGGTCATTTTGGTGATTATCCTAATCATATAGTACATACACAGATGTCAATATATTACAGCTGAAGTACGAATGCTACTACTTTTTTTTTTTTTTTTTTTTGGCCCCCTTTTTGTTTGGGTGGTTTATTTTTTTTTTTTTTTTTTTATTTTTTTTGTATGTATTGGGAGAGAAGCAGAACGGGGAGCAAGCGGGAAGGAACGATTTACTCTGCTGGCAGTTTTCTGCTGTCATATGCATTCATGTTTTGTAAAAAAATTAGGGGAAAA
Source organism: Pittosporum tobira (assembly GCA_032359685.1). NCBI lineage: Eukaryota > Viridiplantae > Streptophyta > Magnoliopsida > Apiales > Pittosporaceae > Pittosporum > Pittosporum tobira. Next base: position 4,901 of record JAUMHB010042591.1, read on the forward strand.
TTGGAAGAGGTGTGGAACTTAACTACTTTTAAATTGAATTTGGATCCTTTCTGGTGAAGCTCTTGCAGACCTGGCAAATTGATGGATTTGAATATATTTGAATTGGATTTAAATGTATTGAATTTAAAGTGGTTGAAAAATAGACGGATAAGGTTGAATATGGATAATCGTATTAAATCATATATATTATTTCAAAAAATTACATTTTTTAAATATAAAATTATTTTTTCTCATTGTAGAAATTTTAGGTCATTTTTCTCTCTAAAATTATCTAGTCTCTCTCTCTCTCTAGAATCATTATGCAGATGTGGATGTCTAGTATTTCCACAAAATTCAATTTTGAAAAATAAATTAATAAAATATTTTTACTAAATATTTATAATTAATAAAATATTTAAAAATAAATTGTGCGAAAAAATATTATTGAGATACCACTCGAGATACTACTAGTTTAATAAATATTTTTATTGAGAGTATTAAATTTTATTTTTAAATATTAAAAAAATAATTATAAATATTCATTAAATTATCATTTATTTTGTCATGTTTAGTCGTGCATGACGGAGCTCAAATACAAAGCTGAAAAGATTCAAGGGCCAATCTTTGACTCCATACAGGTATGAATGATTAGTTCCCACCAAAGTCAACTGTCAAAGTTGCCGGGGGGCCAGCATGTGATTGTCGAATTCTTGTGGAAATGGAGTGGATCGTGGAGTGATGTTAAAATTAAGGACGCATTACTAGCTCACTGCCATGTACAACCATGGTGCATAAGGATCTGTAAGGGACACAAATCCAACCCTAGTTGAACCAAAAGGGAATCTTTTTTTTTTTTTGGCCTATATGTATAATGGCTTTAATCGTTCGGAAGATGCAATTGAACTTTGATTAAAAATAATAATAATAATAAAAAAAATCTACACTATTTTTGCTCTTTTTATTTTTGAGAAGTTATCCTCTCATATATATATATATTGATAAATATATTATAACAAGTTGAATATTTTCTTGTTATTTTGTACCCAAGTTGTGTGTGCTTGTTAATGTGGTTGTGTTTCGAAACGACTATTTTTGTTGGGGAACTGGATAATCTCAAAAGTAAAAAAACTATGGTTAGGTCATCTTTTATCTAAGGGTGGAAATTATTTATGTAAAAAAAAAAAATTGTTGGTAAATAAATTAAATTTTAGTATAATTTTATCTTAAATAATTACCAACTGGATTGCCCTTCTGCACATTTTAAGTTTTACTACGAAGTTCTCTTTTTTGTTTTTTTGCATAAATTTGTAGTATTTTAGTGATAATAATAATTCTTACTTTTTGTGGAGCTTGTAAAGAATGAGGCATTATTCGACCCGGTATTCCCTTGCTACAAGAACTCCTTGAAATTTCTCTCCTGTGTTGAATTTTGATTCGTTTTACAACATTTTCAATTTCAAGAGAGAGAAAGAAGGTAAAAAGAGGCCAAGTAGGAGAAAATGGCAGCCCTACTGTATCAGGGATTTTCATCAACAGCAATGGTATCACTCGGCCTCTACCACCTCATCTCCACCATCAAGAACCACCTCAAATCCCCTCGCGACTACTCCGCCAAACCCTACCACCCCTTCTCCCTCTCCTCCTCCACCACCACCTATCACCACCTCATCACAAAAAACATACAGCTCTACCTCATTATCCTCTGCCTCCTCATCGCCTTCCTCCACCAAACCCTAATCTCCTCCTCCCCCGACCCTCTCCTCAAAGGTGAAACCCCCGTCCACCGCTTCTCCTCCCTTCAATCCGCCGCCGTCCTCTTCCTCTTCCTCCTCCTCTCCCTCTCCCTCCTCCTCTCCGAAACCACCTCCCTCCTCCCCTTCCCTCCCGATCTCTTCTTTGGCGCTGCCTCCGCCATCATCTATCTCCAATACTCCGTCTCCTCCTCCGCCGCCTCCCTCCAGATCTCCGGCCTCCAGGCCAAATGCGACTCGGTCTCCGCCCGAATCTCCGCCCTATCCTCACTCCTCTGCCTCGCCCTCGCCTGCCTCCCGCGCCTCTTCATCGCCGACGTCGGCCTCGGGGCCTCAATTCTCTTACAGGGACTGTGGGCCCTACAGACTGGACTAACCCTATATGTTGATGCATTCATTCCCGAAGGCTGCCATAAGCTGCTGGACGTGGTCAGCGGCGTCGAGGGTTCCACCAAATGTGATTTGGAAGACTCAAAATTGAGAGCCGAGGCCATCCTTGATCTGGTCTTCCTGCTTCATGTCTTTTATGCCCTACTAATTGTGTCGCTAATTTACACTCTGGTTGCGAAAACTGTTGGGATCCATAGCAGATTTGGTTCTTACGAAGCCTTGCCCAATGTGGCTCCTTCTATTGCTGCCGATTCTAATCACTTACAGATGAAAGCTATGACTGGAACCCAGGCTTGATCTCCTTTCTTATCCCTAAATATATTTTTATTTAAAAAAAAAAAAAAAGCTCTCTGCTCCTCTTTAAGGTATTGTTAGTTAATGTTGTGGTAATGAGCTCAAGAATAGATTTCTTAGTTCCCCTTTGACAATATGCATCCTCTAAAAAATATCAAGGGGCTTTTGTGTATACAGAGAAAATCACTTTTTCCTTTTATGACTACTTTATTAGGAATGATGAATTATCTTTGCACCCTCTTTTTCTGCAGTTTGGGTTACTTTCTTTAGGGTTTTGTCATTGATGTGGTGGTGCTTATTAGTTGCATTTTCTCTTTCAGATGATTCAATGCTCCACGGTTAACTTTATATGCGTCATTAACTATTTTACTCAATATCCTCGTGGTGGTGATTGGTTCTACACTTTATAGAAACCATATAATGCATATAATCCATGATACTTCTTTTCTGGTGGTTTCAAAGATTGAATGTGCCCAGTAAGAACTCCTACATCACTTACATACTTGCATTTCATTTTCTTCTAGTTTATAAATTATCGCACAAGTTGGAAGATTGGGAATTTGAGCTTTGATACTCTAAAATTTTTAGTAACATAGGGTTATATTATGTAAGATTGTAGCACTTCATATCCCATATTTGTGGTTTGTTCAATTTGTTTATCATGATTACTTAATCTGCTTTTTGAAGTTGTTGTCGTACCCAAGCAAGTAAGTTGCATCACTTCATATTCCCATGCTGACCTGTAAACCTCAAGAAAAATTTAAAAAGCTAACATATTCTGGCTTCTCGTACGGAAACAAGCACTTTTAAGTCTGTAGTACAGTATGATATATTCACGCTTTTATCCTGAATTCCTTCTATCTTCTTCGACACTAGACTCCATAGTCGTAATTTCTTGTAAGCCTATTTTCCTTATCTTATAGGTACTTAGACCCGTGACAATTCTCCTCTAGTCTCTTATGTAGTTACATACAATATTCTTACGGAGTTTATTCAAAGATCATGGCTTTTGATTTGTCATGTGACATAGTGTTTTTGATTTTTGATTTTTTTTTTTTTTTTGGGAATCAGTCGTGAGTTGATTTTTTGTCCTATGATGATGGAGTTTGAATGTTAGTGAATATTCGCTTTCCAATCTTTGGAAACTCAACAATTGTAATATCTTTTGACACTATGGTTCTTTCATGATTGTTTGGTGTTTCTTGACAAAGAGGAATACACAATTTCACATTCTGCATTATGTATTTGATCTCTTGGGGGATAGAGTGACCTTTATAGCATAACTGTGGTCTTTACCTTACGAAGCCTTTTGTCCTTTTCCATGTGTCCTTGTCCACCCCCTCTTTCCCCCCTTGTTCTCTAATAGTAATTTTTTTCCCTTATTTAAAAGGAAAAAGGAAATGAATAAAAGGTAACAATGATGTTGAATTCAGGGGATTCATGGTACAACAAAAATTTAGAGTGAAGCACACTTTCACGTTGTGCATTTATACAAAGGTCGGTGATAGCATTTATTGATTCTTCCTGAAGGACCAATTGTTTGACTGATAGCATAAATGATCTAAAGACTTTGATATCAGGGTATAAATAATCTATTCATTTGTTCTTCGAATGTAGTTCGTTTGTCTTTTCCCTCTTCGCATTGCATTGAGTGATTGCTTAGTTACTCTAGTACTGTTAAAGCATGACGTTCCCTCCGTTCCAATTTAAAAGAGCCCTTTCCTTTGTAAATTAGAATGGAAAGGAGGTAGTATAAAATTATACTCCGTAACTGTTAGAGCCTCTATCTAATAACTTAATCTTTTAGAGCAGTTGGTAATGTGACGTGGTATCAAAGATACACAGTTAGTACTCTTGCATGTTCCCCCCTTACATTGATGAAGCAGTATTTTCAGGCTGGACTGCCCATTCATTCTTAATTTACAGATTCATTTGCGTGATTTTGCCATATGCTCACTTGTATACATACATGGTACGTGAGTGAAGTGTGGTATCTTGTTCAACTGCACCGGCTGCAAATTGTTTTCTAATGTTGGTTCAGCAACTTTCAGGTTGTGTTTTATTTTCGGTAGTTAATTTCAACATATGTTGTACTATCATCCAAGAGAAAAATTCCCTCCAATAATATAATTTTTTTTCCACACAACATTACATGAACTGGAACTTAGATACTGGGCACACATCTGGCAGTGTCGCTCTACATATCGTATTTTTTTTTTCCATATAGTTTGTAGCAAAACATTATCCGCTTATACATCAGCTTGCATACAAGAACTTTTAGCAAAAATGTGGGCAACCCAGTTTGCTTCACGGTAGATGGGCTGGGCAGCAAAGATGCCCTGACTAGCTGTCCAGTCCCAAAGGAGGCATCAAAGTCCAGGATAACTTGTTTAAAACCATCAAAGATGGCCCAGAAGTCTGCCATTGGGACTATTGCACACTTACACCAACGAGTTTTCTAGTGCAAGGAATGATCCGTGAATTTTTGGGTCTTGTTTGTTTGTGACATGTACCCTCCTCTCTGAGATCGTTAAATTACATTAATGTGCTTTTGAAATGCATGATGCTAAGCTATAGTTTAGTTTACTATGGCCGCATATGCAAATTAGTCCAATCAAATACACGGTATTTGTGTGTAACCCTGCAAGTGATTCAAGGGGTAATTTCTAGGGACAAGTTGGTTTACGTTTATTTCCGAGTGGAGAGGCGGCGGCGGCGGCAAAACTAATTTGGAGTAAATACTGTGACGATAAATTTTACCCTACTTACTGAAAACAAAAAAATAATAAATAAAAAAATAAATGAATTTCAGCCGTTTTATTATACTTTCTCCATCTAATTTAAATGTCTTAATATTTTCGTATTTTCATTATTTATGTTAACTTTTATTGAAAAACTCAATTAAAAAAAATTTTAATAGGAGAAAAATTTAATAGGAGAGAGAGAATTATTATTATCAGATTTAATGATTATCTGAAAAAACATAAAAGGTCAACTTGTGAAGAACAATTATTTCTTAACGGATGTGTAGAATGAAATTCGAAAATTTAAATCGGGATAAATGAAATAATTTATAAACATAGTTCGACAAAGCCAGTTGGTATCATATGGGGATCACCTCATGCTACAGTAGTAGTAGTCGTAGCAGTAGAGTGTAGTGTTATGCCATAAAATATATTTGTTATGGTTGGCATTGCAACCCATCCTCGACAACTCCAATGAACAGGCAAATTTCATTTTTATTATTCTATCCATCTTATTAAAATTATAATACTTTTTTTTTCAAAATTTCAATATAATTATAACATTTCTTTTTTAAAAAATTTAATAATATAAATTATCTAAGTTACTTTAAATTTATCAAATATAATCCATCACTTTAACTACTATTCTAACATTATGATCAACTACTTTATCCAATACTTTAATATTATAATCCACTAATTCAATCATTATTACATTATTTAAAATTATAATATCAATACTATAACTCACTATTTTAACTGCTATTTTACTATTAAAAATTATAATATTATTAAAAAATAATTTTAAAACTTTAATCATAATCAAATATATTTTTTAATATCCGTAAAAAATCAAAATTGTTGCAATTAATATAAAACGGATGGAATGCTACGGTTACAGCTTTTACCGCGATTGCACGATAAGTAATAATAAGTACTCCATAAAGAGCGACAGATGGACCAGTACTCGTGGCAATTTTAGGACAAACGTGCAATCACAGTATATTAACTCCTTTCCTAAATCTAATCTTATTAGCTGCAACGATAAGTAATAATAAGTACTCCATAAAGAGAGACAGATGGACCAGTACTCGTGGCAATTTTAGGACAAACGTGCAATCACAGTATATCAACTCCTTTCCTAAATCTAATCTTATTAGCTGCAACGATAGCAGATCACAAATTTCTTAGAGAATTTGCGGATTTACAGCCCTCTGCACCTAAAAAAAAATAAAAATCAAGGTAAATAGATACTTCAACAGTTGATGCAGTAAAAAGTGTCGACAACAAACAAACCACCCTTCATTCAGTTTTGGACTTTGCTTGAATACGAGGTAGTAAAAAAGTGTGATTAGATTGTGATTAGCGAACGACACAAACAAGGAATTACTACTACAAGGTTTATTACTATATTCCCTGGTACCCTTGGAGGTTTCTTGCTCCTTCACTTCGATAATGCTTATAATTTCTCCAACTACACCCAAAATACGTTAGGACGGCTTTATCCTCAACTACCAGTATATAATAAGTTCTCAGACCTAAACTGTACTCCCTGATCTCTCTCTGTCTCTCTCGTATTATCATTAAAGAGATCCAGCCTTTCTCGAACTCTCTCCCCCATAGGCTTTTATGATCTTACAATCATTTACCACTTCAGAGAAGAGAAGCCTATGGTGGTTGGGTTCAAGAAAGGCTTGGCTCTCTCTGAATTCAGTTCGACCGAACCAAAGTTGCTATTCTAGCTTAAACCAGCGAGCCATAAGTCAAATGTCACGTGTACTTAGCCAGCTGCACCTCACCAAACAATATTTCTTCTGTTCTAATATGCTTTTATTATTATTATTATTCCCTGTTTTACACAATCTCACTTCTCTTTGTGACGCAAACGCAGATATTACAATAACATAGTACTGTATTACATAAATCATTGTTTAAAAAATGAGGCTTGTTTGGAAAAATACAAGAGAAGCTGACCATATAATCTCTATGCTTTATAATATCAATAATAAGCCGAGCTTCTTTCAAATGTCTTCATTTCGTTCATACCTTTTATACCATTGAGAATGAACTCTCTTGCATATGTTTTCAGCAGGCTTTGTTTCCCCAGGGCGGAGGATGGCACAGAAGCACCCAAAATGACAAAACTATCCCTTGATGGTCAGCACTTGAGGTCACATCACAGGACAGTGATAGGCAGCAATTATTAACGTCAGCGGTCAGCTACATCTAAGTTTCAATCATGACACCCATCAACAATCCAGCAAATATTTGTTCCCTAAAGAATTATGATCCTGATGTAAATGGCATTTGGTAAAACAGTCCAAATGTACTATATATCTAATTTTCATTATTTTACCAACTTCATTTTCATAATGTCTTCTTACACCATTCATACCATTTTAAGTGACCTTGTGCACTAATATGTGAAATATGATAATCGGTATAATGGAGACCACTTAAATTGGAAAGAGAGTTCAGAATTGTCTTTGTTGATCTCTTAATAAGAGCTTTGAGTTTCTAATTCTCATATTTATTCTGTCAAAGAAATGTTTAACTAAACACAAATAATCTGCAAGAATCACATAGAAATCCCTTCCTTCATAATTAGTCCTTTTTTTTTTGGGAGTTAGGCCTTGTGACAAAACAAACAAATAAAAAAAAGGACTTCTTTCAGTTCTCATTTTTCTTTTTTTGTTTTGACTCCTATTTCCCTCTACCCCAAAGAATAGTTAAAATAAACTAAGAAAAAGGAGTAAGTCAGTTTAGTGTCATAAAGGCCTTTTTTTTTTTCCCTAAAAAATGGAAAGCCCAAGAAGCTAAAAGTTATAGAAGGAACTGCTTCAACAATTCCATAAAATAGCAGTTATGCAATAATTATCAACTAAATAGCCAATTATTCATACCTGAGAGATCTCACGAAGATTTTGGTTGAAGTTAGCATTTGACCAATAGCATTAACAATTAAGATGCTAAAATATCCTCCTAACATAAGCTTGCCCGCAAGAAGGCTTTTCAATCAGCTGCTCCATGATCAGCCTTTCAACCATTCTCGAAAACAAGACTGCATCTTATCTCGAGTAACAGCGTTTCCAATATTGACAGTAGGAATAATTTTCTCAGGGCTTAAAAACTGGATAAAAATGACAAAGATTAATTGTAAATGAAGGCACTATAAACATGTATATTACAACGACATAAGATGATTGCCAGATGAAAAAAAGTGGCATGTCAAAAATTCTGAATAAGACCTGAACAAACTCTCGCATTTCTGTAAAGCTGGAATGCTCACTATATGGAACTCCTGGAAAAATTGAAATTAAAGTTATTGTTGGATGTTCTTAATATTTCGAAACATCTAATATATTCATCTCGAGCAAAACCAACCACGCCTATTTAACATCTTCAAAGACGTAATTCACAAGTTAATTTGATATTAACTATCATGGCAGTTAAGGCAATCATTTAACTGAGAAGTTTCAATACCACAATAGGCTGCTAATCACGTATAAAAAAGAATATATATATATATATATAGGGATAAAATATCCAATTTATCTCACCATAAATTGTAACAGAGCCTTTAGAACTGGGTTTAATAAGATCCAGGTGGCTGCCAGTGGTTTCAGAGAAGGTCCAACCTGAAGAGGTTTTAGCAGTTTTAGCATCTTCCTGCATTTAATAGCCTGGACAACTTGAAAAACTAAAGCACAAAAGTAAAAAGCATTGTCGTCTCAATCTCACCAGTAGGCCGAAACGCCAAAACTGATGTGTACCGCCTACTGTATGTCTTCAAATAACGCTCCAAGCCCTTTAGAGAAACATAATGGCAATCATTGCTATGAAAAACAGAAGAATAATTCAACTGAAAAAACAAAAAACTTAAGAATACCTCGAACTTCAGGGATGCCATAGGCAGAACATGTAGAGGTGTATCATTCCCATTGGTACACAGACTCCCAGATATTTCAGGCCAACCAAAAGACTGCAGGATGCGTCTCCTGGAAGAGTTTGCATGTATTTTCACCTATTTATAGAAAAGTTTACCGTTTAACCTTTTGGTCCATTAGGGTCCAGTCTCTTAAACTTCAGAGGAGGATAGTTTTTCAAGTGATAAAAAGGCATAGCGTTTCAGAACCGTCCAGAACATACAAACACAAATGATATTCACCAGCAACAGGGGAAAACAGAAGGTGAACGACATACCCCTAATGCCTCGGAAATTGCAAGATAAACACATTCTTTCCCAATGCTATACGCCCCAACAATGACAAGGGTCTTGGGCTGTTTCTTCAGAAAATTCTTGGTAACTCTGACAACAAAGTTCAATACATGTTCTTTCAAAGGGAACCTGAAACAGTAAATCGCTTCATAATGTAACACACAAGCACAAATACAATAGCATAAATAACGCCAAAATAACAGGTACCTGTACTTGGGGTTGCAATAAGTTGTGTCAAGGTACAGCACATTAATTTGTTGGTTTAAAAGAAGCGGGTATGTTCGCATCAACTTAGAAGCCCTGAAATCTCCAGTGTGAAGGAAACATTGACCATTTGGGAGGCGGAAGTGAATGAGAGCAGCACCTGGGCAGTGATTAGCGTCAAGCATTGTCACTTTAGTTCCTTCAATGATATACTCAATATCTAAATCCAGAGGATGGATATATCTGCCGATCCCAGAGGGCAAGAATGAATGAGTACATGAAAGTAGTGAAAAACAACACCTTCAGCATAGCTACAGAAATAAATACCTAATCGAAGGTATTTATAGTAATATAAATACAAATGATATTGAGTAAAGTAACAGAAAAAATGAGTTTCTTACGATGGATTTACGTATAGACACATTTTGATCAAACGAGCAGTGATAGGAGTGCAATAGATAGGGCCATGTGACCATGCCTTGCTCAAGCCACCATAGTGATCAGCATGGAAGTGACTAAGGAAATACGCAGAGCAACCTTTGATGTGACCGTACCGGAATGCATCAACAGTAAAGGGCGTCCCTGAATGATTACAGGGTACTAATAAGATGCAATGTACAATTTTATACGCCTGTCCATGCTAAAGAACAGAAAACAATTATTTGACTGGATTAGAAATTAGTAAGAGCTTCATTTGCCTCTTGTCGTGAGGTGTTTTAAAGGATAGCCAATGGATTTATTGAATCATCACATGGCCACCTTGCAGGATAAGCAACATTCCAAATTAGATTATCCAAGTTATGGACAGGATAAGAATACCATCCCCTATTTGCGTTGAGGGTCCCTTATTCACAACAGCAACTAGCAACTTATAATTACCAGTTTATCTTCTCATTACCTCTGTGGGAAAATTTTCCGTTACTCTTAAGTTCCCAACACTAATACCACCAGTCTATACTTTATTGATAGGTAAGTTTGGCCAAAGAATGGGGAAAAACTTAAATAGGAGTAAGATTTAATACTGCCAATATGTATAATCAATCCAATTCAATAACAGTTACACACACAGAGACCCCAAAAGAAAAAAAAGGGGCCCTCACATCTTTAATTTTATATTCATTTAAGAGTTCAAAGCCTATGGAACTTCCATACAAAACCAAGATTCCTCAAGGAAATTCCCGAAATCAAACATTTAAAAACCTAAAATGATAGACCCCAAACAAGTGTTTCTTAACAATATATAAATATGGATGGGGGATCATACCAGGGATTTTCTTATAGAATGGGCAAGCACGCTGTTGAGGCCGCATTTGGCTACAACTGTTATTAAGGTTAGTAGTAGTAAATGAAGTAGAAACAAAATCTTTTATTGATTTCTTCATCTTCTTCTTGGGAGGCAGAGAAGTAGAAGCAGCAAAATCGTCCTTGCCCTTAGCCGGAAGATTCCACATTTGAAACAAATTAGTCTGCTTAAGCCTCTTCTTCTCCTCGAAATTGTTCTCATTTTCCTTCCAATTATTATTAGTAATTCTACCGTTACTGCTTAAGCAAGACCAATCTGTTCCGCATCTATAAAACTCTGAGGCAAAACTACTTTTTTCTTCTTCCAGATCGGGTAATAGTTTCTCTTCCTTCGCTCTGCAATCATTTCCGCCTAAATTATCTGCCGAAACGTCGTCGTCTTGGGCCTCCGATGGTGATGATAGATGAAACGAGGAAGAGGAGGGCAAACCATTTTCGTCCAATTGAAGGAAGGAAACTGCAGATTCTTCTTCTTCGTCGGCATCAAAATCCCAGTCGTCGGGGTGATAGTCTATAATTGTAAGGGTTTCCTCTTCCGAACAAATTTCCGCCATTATCGATCCGCTCTCTCCCGCTTGAAAAATTTACAGTAGAAAGGTCTCTCCTTCCCAAAATAGAAAGAGAACAATTTCAGATTTGAATTTGGACCAATACGAGAGAAGAACATATTTCAGTGACGTTGGCCCTCGCAACTTATCAATATCCGCCGCTTACTTGCCTTCTAGTGGACCCGCGTGCAGGTGATTTGTTCCTTTCCCGCTCTTTCGTCGCCTTTTCTATATTTTTTGGTTTTCTGAAACATTTCTCTATGGCCTCGAGTGTAACTTAAAATTAAAATATGTTTTGGAGTAAATTTTATCTTGCATCATTTAATTATAATTAATATATTAGTTTATAATCTAATATTATAAATTGGTAAATTTGCTTCTTAAAGTTTGTATTGCTATGTAACATACACTCACTCAAAAAAATAAATAAAATGGTCAAATTTTTCAATGTCGTCTGACTATCTCAAGTGTTATGTAAATATACTTAAAATTATTCAAAAAAAATTTAAATTATTAAGGTTAGAATTTGACCTATCAAAAGCAATACTTATTAAGAATTTAAAGAACTGAAACTGGATATAAACACCTCAGCTACCATGAGGGGGAGATTTGCACATATGTTTGTTGAAATCGATCTAAACTAACTACTTCAACTATCTATACTTCTGGGTAACTTCTATCAGAAAGTGGTGTACGAAGGGATCCATGTTTTTCGTTTTCATGCCGACAGATTGGTCATAAGAAAGAAGATTGCCCTGCGGATGGCAATCGGAAGATTCCGATGAAGACATCGACAATTCCGGTGATGAATATTCCGTCGATTCGACTAGAGAATGAAATGGACCCTTTTGGCCAATAGATGTTCGTGTAGAAACCAATGCGTAGACCACCTCGGCCAAGGGTCCCTTCAGAGTTAGTCATTGGACTCGCAAAAAAACCTGTTAAAGTGGGGGCTCCAGGTTTGACACTCTTGAATGTTTAAAGAAATGTGATAAGACGGTGACAACTGAGGAAACTTCGATTATGGAGGAGGAAATTACAGAATATGCTAAAGAGTAAATGGAAAAGAGGCAACCACTAGTAAGATTTACTAACTCAATTAAAGATCAAGTACAAATTATTTCCAAGTTCAGTACCCCACTTAATGGCCTATCCCAGGCCCAAGCCAAAAACAAAACTATACAATCGTCTACACCCATAACGAGCCCACATTCTAATGCAAGCCCAAAAGACACTTCGAAACAGAAATAAACAAACTATAACTATTACCCCCCCCCCCCTTAAATCCTAAACCTGGTATGAGTAGCCCAACCCCACCGGGGCCCATCAATAAATCAGTAAACACATTTCACCCCATCACACCTCTACAAGCTGACTCGCCCAACCTAAACCTAAGAAGGAGCTCCCTGTGAGCCCATCTAAACAAAAAGTGACCAACCCTGAAATAGCTAAAACTACCACCAGATCTTTTAATCGCCAAAACCCCAAGTCGCCGAGCACCAAATTCCACTAAACCTTATTGACCATGGAGCTAGAAACCCTCTTTTCCAACCTCAAAACCCACCATGTCCCTTAAACGGATATCAGAACCCCATTCACAAACATAGTGACAATAATAGTTTTCATGGAAACTTTAGAACTCAAGGGTGGTAATTGTAGATTTGAAAATTCAAGTAGTGAAAGCAATAATAGAGACACTCGAGATTTGGGGGACCAATTGATTTTTGATATATCACTGTATGTCTGGGGAGACGCCAATTTCCTCGGCTCAATGAAAATCTACCAGGATGAAACAACGAGGGGGGGCAAGTCAATACAGCCTCGCCCCAATAATAATATGTCAGGTTTCCGTATAAAAATTCTATATTGGAATTTTAGAGGGGTAAGAAATGCAGAATTTCATAGGAATCTTAAAGGTATC
>JAUMHB010042602.1:0-18252 GCA_032359685.1 Pittosporum tobira
ATAATAATAATAATAATAATAATAATAATAATAATAATAATAATAATAATAATAATAATAAGAATAATAAGAATAATGTAGCAATAATATAATAATAATATTATTATTATTAACATAATAATAATGTTAATCATAATAATCACATGGTAAAAATAATATTACTAATAATACAAATATTAATAATATTAACAATAATAATAATAATATTTAAAATAAATAAAGTCAAATAATAGTTAACCGAGTCAACCATTGACCGGTTGACTTGGTCAACATCATCTTCTTGTCTCCGGCCAGTGCTGCCATCCGTGTGGCCGGCGGTGACCAAAAGGCCACTGCCCATGACTCACACACGCATACACACACGGATTTGAATGGTAAGATTGGTTTTGTGAACAAGGAATTGATGAAACACTCAAATTCATCATCCCTATCAGCTAAAAGATAGTATTTGAGATCACCATGGTTGTTTTCTTCATGGACGGCAGTAGTAGCCATGGATGCAGGCCATGAAGCTTTAAAAACTTAATTTTCGATCTTATTCTTGCACCAAAAATCAAATAAAAATTATCTAAATTTACTACACAATCTCTAGAATAATAAAGAACTTTGAATCGACCAAAACAATGAAGATTTGAAAGAAACCCATTTGTAAATTGGGGTAAATTTTTGGGTTGGGGTTGTTTTGGACAGCCCTCTATAAATGGGGTCATACAATCTCATTTATCCATCATTTTTTATGTTTGAGGTATCAAATCGAAGCTAGGAATCCCAGATATTAAATCCAACTGACAAAATTAAAAAACGAGCTAAGAATAGGGAGATATGAGCTTTGGAACTAGGTTGGTCTGGTGAAAAATGAGTTGGGACAGCCCTCTGTAAATGGGGTCATACGACCTCATTTCTCCATCATTTTTGATATTTGAGGTAAAAAATCGAATCTACAAATCTCAGCTATTGACTTCAACTGATGGAATTCAAAAATCAGCTAAGAATAAGGAAATATGAGCTTTGGAACTAGGCTGGTCGGGTGAAAAAAAACTAGGCATATTGACTCAAATTTAACTCAATCTACCTCAATTTTTTACCAAAAACATTGCTTTAAAGTGCCAATATATTCTAAATAAACTTAAGCCTTCTATCAATTTCATCAATTGTATAACAATTTAACAAAATCAAAATTTTCATCAAGAACATAAATGGGTTTTTAACCCCAACTGAAAATTAAACAATTAAGGTTCGAATCTTTACCAAAGTTGATGTTTGATGGTTTAAATTAAACCTATGGATCTCCATAATGCTATTCCAATCATCAATGTGAACCATAACACTCTAAAATCTGATATTGAATCTTCATATCCAAGAACACAAGTCAAAAACCCTTTTTGAGTTGCTACTTTTAAGCTATGAATTACGGCATCAAGACTCAGATTTTTAAAGACCCCAAATGCCCAGTCAATTCCTCTCCTACCAATGTACAATTACAACCTATCACATATTCGATTTCTGATTTCTCTGATGCTCAAAATCTGATTGGAAAAGAGAAGAGATAAAGAGGAAAGAAAGACACAACACAAGGAAGAAGAGAAGAAAAGAAAAGAAAAAAAAACTAGTGGTCCACGTGGACTGTGGACCCCACCCGTAAGCCATTTCAAATTTCAAATTTGCAGTTCTCCTATTTTACCTAGTTTTGAGAATCGATTAAAATAATAATATTTTAAATAATTAAGTAAATAATTTTTAAAAAATAAAAAAATAATATTATAGTTTATCCCTACGTTTTGGCACATTGCGATTTCAATGGCACTATCTGTTTTTCCAAACGACACTCCAATTTTAAAATCGTTCTGAGACTCGGTCAAAACGAAAAACCAATTGCGTTTCGTATCACTATTTTTCCGCGCTGATTCTAGAACTTTGATCGTTCAATGCATCTGAACACTTTTCGAAATCGTTATCATACTTTTCCAAAATAACTAAAATGCCCTTGGCACAACATTTTATAAAATGACCAAAATATCCTTGGTCACAATATTTTTCAAAATTTTTAAATAAATCAGTTGTTTGAAAACTCAGTAAATAAAATAAAAATAAATTCATTCATTCATTTATTAACTAACAATTTATCAAATAAACCTTTATTATTAATTCGGGTTCTCACAATAATAGTAATAACATTTCCCCCATTTTCCCTAAATTATCCATCACAAGTAAATTTAAATTCCTTATTTAATTTTATTTTCAAAGAAAGTTCAAATTCCTCATGGAAAATTCTATTCCAAGGTTTAAATTGATATGCTCCAATGTCATTTATCAATAATCTCACCATTCATTTCTTGCTTCAATAATCCCAACAAATAAAATCTCATAATTCCTTATTTTTGAATTTTTAGGGTGTGACAACAATGGTAAGAAGAGTTTAACAATAACCCAAATATATAATTATTTATTCCTATAAATAAATTCTAATAAAATGATAAATTCATTTTTATTTAAACAAAATATTCCTTGATAGAGTGCAATGAAATGATCGCCTTAACTCTCACTTTTGAAGCAGTGCCAAACCAACCAAATGAGATGGTAGGAGATGTTGAAAATGATGGTGGAGGCATGTAGTTGGATGCACATTAATTACATATACACATTAAATTTATACATTAAATAAACATATTAGTTGAACTGTTTGGATATATATTAAATATACACATTAATTAGATATACACATCAATTAGATTTTCCTCATAATAATATTCCCAAATTAAACTACCTAATTACACAAATTGGCCTATAAAAGCCAGCAAGCTTATTGTTAACCATCACAGATTCACAACTCGATAAATCCTTGGTTAATATACATAAAAGTGTTTATCAACCATGAGCGAAAAGAAAACAAGGATGAGTTTGGCTAAGTTCATATTTCTTTTGCTCATTGTGCTAGCATATGTTGCTACTACTGTTGTTGCTAGTTACAGATCAAGCAATATTGGTAAGTGATCTTTGTCATCTATTCTTGTTTGAAACTATAAATGTGCTTATAGTGCACATACAATCTCAATGACTGAGATATAACCGTTAATGCATAAAGTACACTCATGAACGCAATACTAGTGACCTAATTCGATCAATAGTAGTGTATCTCCTTGGCCTACCTGAAATTAATTGGAATATTGGGCTTATCTTTTTCAATTTGATGTCAAAAGATACATAGGTTAAATTAATAAATTGGTTTTGAATATTTGAGTTTACCATGGTATGTATTATCTTAAACTTATTGTGCCATTTATGGCAGGTGAAAACCGATACATCAAAATGAACTGCCTCTATGGTAAATGCGAAACAGGGATTGGCAATAAGGAGTGCACTGAAAGATGCATAGTGCGCAAACGTGGCAAACGTGGAGTTTGTGAACTCCAAGGAGATACGGAACTTTGTTGTTGCTACAATAACTAATAATAAAGATACAATGATGTCTTATTATCAAATAAAAAAAGATATGACATGTTAGACGATTCTAGTAGTTGTCTAATTTTCTTTTTCTTTTTTTTCTGGAATGCTATATATTTTAATTGTCCCAATTTTATTTTACTTTATTGTTGAGTGGGTGATGACAATTCATCAGTCTCAAATCAACCGGTTATCAAATTCCAAAGTATCATATTAATTTAATAATAATAATGGGCCCACATAATAAAAGAGTTTCGCACCGTTAAGTCCATAACAATCAACAAGATAATCCCAACGTCCCAAAAATATTGACCAAAGTTCATTTCTTTTTTGTCCCGAAAAGAATAACTATAAGTAGGGGTAATGAAGAAAAATGACTTTAATAACCTCCTTCACACTAAAAGAGTTTTGTTTGACTTTTTATTTTTGGTTTTAAAATTACTTCATCTATTTTGAAAATAATATCACAAACATTTATTTCACAAAAATTTGATGAAAGAGAAAGAAAAAAAAAAAAGTTAAGTCACAAAATGTAACACCCCAGAAATTCAAAAATAAGAATTTATGAAATTTCATTTATTGGGATTATTGAAATGAAGGTTGTACGGAATAATTTTTTTAGGAATTTAAATTTTCTTTGTGATTTAGTATTTATGGAGGATGATATTGTAAATGTTGTTAAAGACATTTTATATTTTAGGACATTTGTTGCATGGAGAAAAATTATGGAATGTCCTAGAAGGTGTTGGAATATGCTAAAAAGTACTAAAAGATTCTAGAACATTTTAGAAACTTCTAGAAGCAAACTACTTGGCAAGATTAAAGACACACACATATAGAGCTTGGTTGGTTATTTTATAAGCACACATATGAACACCTTGTTGGCTTAATAAAAGAAGGGCTACTTGGCCACTTTTAGGGCCAAGCAAACCAACTAACCATGAGACTATTTAGTAGCCAAAGCTAAAGCCACCCATCCTCTTCAAGGGCCACGGCAATAAGGGGTTGATTAGCTTCATTTTTCTCTTCCAAGTTAGCAAGTATAGAAAGAGAAGAGAGGAAAACAAAGCAAGTGATCAAAAAACTCCAACTAGCTAAAGAATTATTGTTAAAAATATTTAAAAATCAATACGAGTCTATATCAAACCCTAGTTGCCCTAAGCTTCACAAATGAGCATGAACAAGCTTGTTGTGGCTGAAACTAAGGAGTGGCTAAGGAAATTGAAGGATACAAAGGTCAAGGAGGTCCAAGAGAAGCTTGGAAAGCTTGGAGGTACTGGGAACCAAAGGTATTTATCTTAAACCCTAGTTTAAGTTGTTGTTACTTGAAGTTAAGTATAATGATTTTAAATGACATTACTTGATGAATACTATGCTTTGTTGGTTAATTGGATTTATAATATGAAGCATGCTAAGTAAAGATTATGAATTTGTCTATATGATGGTCATTATTTGGACTCTGTTCTAACTTCAAAAAGTCATATCTCCTTCATTATAAATCCAAATTGAGTGATTCGGGAGTTCTTGTGTAGATAATGGAGTCTGATTTCTGGAAAAATTATTTTTGTTAACACATGAGTTGTACATAATAATTTATACATGTTTAAGTCCAGAGAGTATAGAACAAAAAATTCTGGAAATTGGCCCAACTTTGAGAAATGATATTTCCTTCATAGTAATTCAAAATTTAGTAATTCTTGGGCCTATTGTTAGCTTCAAAAGTGTAAAATTTGATAAAAATAGTAGAGATTTTGTGAACATTTTGTAACATAAGTTGGACATATTTAAGTACAATGAGTTCAATGGACCTCAAATAAGACACTAGGTGAATAAAGGAATCAAATGGAATCATAAGTCGTGAAAATTGATGAGGTCACTAACATAAGGTCATTCATGGTTATAGTTTCTAAGAGCTAAGGACGATATTAAAGTTACTTGAGACGGTAAAGGGCACAATAAGGCAAGTACACTTTTCTCGCGCCCTTTCTACGTACAATTTCCTTGTTTCATTATACGTGCTTTTGAATTATCAAATGTCTTGAATGTTATTTTATTTATAAATGTTTGGTAAGCAAATGTTTAGTTTTCAGATGATTTTGAAGTATGCCAACTAAATGGAAACGAACAGTCGTATCCATACGTGTAAATTCAATGGATCACTTCTGCTCAGCTGGTGTGGAAGGTTGAGTAAAGGTGTGGATATGATAACAATTCTTGCTCAGCTGGTGTGGAAGGATGGGTAGGAGTGTAAGTCATGAAGGATCATTGTTGCTCAGCTGATGAGGAAGGTTGAGTAGGAATGTGGATGCTGGATCACTTCGACTCAACTGGCGTGGAAGACTAAGTAGGGGTGTGGTGATGCATTGGTTTGGCATATTTAATTATTCAAAGTTGATAAAAAAAGAGTTTTTGCACAATTTAGTTTATGCTTATAAATCGTGCCAGCGTAACAGAATCCGATGTATGCTTGTGGGTTCAAAATGATTTTTGGCTTCAAAATGATTAAAGTTTTGAAATGTTTTAGGTTCAAATGAAATCGTGGTTTCAAAAATGATTTTAATATGAAAGGATTTTGTGCAATGCAAATTTGAGTTTTGGTCAAAGGAAAGGTTTAACAAATGATTATTTTAGCGTTGAGATGAGGTGTACTTGCTGGGCTTTTTTGTTCATACGTGTCTTTGTTAAAAAATTTCAGAGATAGTTAAAGGTGAATAGAGGATACATGGACAAGAAGCGAATACTGGGGATTTGTCCTAACATGGAAAGCGGTTCAAGGAAGGCTAAATTTAATAAGAATATACTCTGTTTATATTGTAAGTTTCTGTTTCGATGTAATGAAATGTTGTTAATGTATGATCTTGGGAATAGACAAACAGGTAAAAAAATAATGATGTATTGAATACAAAATGTAAAAGATGTATATTTTGACAACCAATTTTTTACGACATGTGATTAGTGGAAACCGGAGGCGTCACACGTAAAATTTGAATAGCAACATTTTGTTTCTCCAATTTTCTTGCATTTTTACGTAATATTTTTGTTATGGCAGATTAAAATATATTTATACAATAATGTGATTTTAGGATTAAATATACGAAAGGTTATAATTTTTCGAAATAAAATTATCCATTATACCTTCACATCGGTGCTCGGTCATTCAAATTTTATTTAAAATTACATGAAACCATCGAATGGCAAAGCAGGTCATCTTGATTTCAATTTTGGTGTAATGAAGCGATTCTTTCTGTTCTTTATTTTTTGGAAGTCCAAAATCGAACGTAGAGTCGTTAAAATCAGTTACAATAGATGAAGTAAACATACAATCAGCAAAAATCATATCAGTAAACATTTTGTAGATTTATTTTTTAAAACGGTCAAAACAAACTCAGAAGCTTTGAACTAAATTCTTGTCTATTGAAACTTCATATATTCATGCAAACAAATTCAAATTAGCACAAATATTACAAACAAATGCAGTCTTCGCCTGATGGGAGAGAGAGAAAACAGCATATCAAACACAGCCAATTTCGGCAGTAAAATCAAATTAGCTCAATATTACTTTCTCCCCAAAAAGTTAAATAATACCCAGTTCTCGGAAGGGGAAGCAGAAGAGTTTTGGGAGGAAAGCTTTCAAAATCCTCCCATTTCCTTTCCTTGCTTTCGTCTCTAAAACTCACAAATACCATTTAAAAAAAAAAAGTCAAAATTGAAAGGATCCCATTTGAGAACATTCATCACACAATTCTACAACTCAGGCATGCAGCATTGTCTTTCAGTATCTTCCTTGCCCGCCAATGCACCGCAGCAGCAGATTCTGATGTTCCCATCTGCAATAAATTCAAAGGAGTTCCAATTATAACAAGAGTTTAGTTAGTAGAGTTCACCGTTAATTATAATGAGTGTTAGTAGTGATTGCATGCTTGTTAAGCTCGTTACCACTTACTTTCCTAAACAAAAATGGGTGATTTTTACTGGAACTTTTTTTTTTTTTTTTTTTTTTTTTTGCCAATGAGATTTTTTCTTATGGAATGGAGATTCACTAATGGACACTAGAGTGAGTATTATGGGAGTGGAAAACGAGTTGGCCTTTACCTTACACTCCATATTATAATAATCTTGCCACAAGCCAACTTCTTGGTCATAGGTTGCAAGTGCAGACTCAAACAACTTCTGGACTTTTACAAGACAGTTTTTGTCACCAGCAGATGCAATGTTCAATTCCAGCTCGATGCAATTTCTATATGTAGCAAGACCAGGATGAGGTAAAGCAAGAAATCTGCACCAAACAGGCAAGAAAGTTTGTATAAGTTTACATGTGACACAACCTTATTATATAAAAAATTTAGCAGCCAAACAAGAAACCAAACAGGCAACCATATTTTGGAAGCTGTTCGGTCAAAAAACTGAACCAACTAAGACCAAGAAAGAAAGGAACAATAAGGCATTACTTGACATATTGTCATAGAAAAATGAGGGGTGGGACACACTTCGGCTATGTTAATTTTTGACAATGATGAATGGGGATGGACTATTTTATAGTATTTCTTTTAATGCATTAAGTACTTTTTAATCCTAGGGATTGACTACTTTTTTTTTACTTCTACGACCATTTAATACCTAAAAGGGGGTAGTATATAATAGCAAATTTCTCATAGGATCACATAGTCCCTCACAATAGTTCTACAAAAAAAATTGTCCATAAGAAAAATCCTAGAACTAATCTAAGCATTAAAAAGTGCTTATATGTACTTAAAGTAGAAAATAGTCCAATCCCATCAATCATTATTACACACAAATATTGCCTTATTTTTTAAAACAATGACTAAAAGCTTAAGGTTTAGTAACATACCGCTTATACATATCTCTTGCACTCTGAATTCCATCCCTTTGAAGAATTAAGTTCACAATGGAAGAAGAGAGGGAAAATCCAATATCACTACCGCCATCTTTAGCCAACAAAACAAGGGACATCTCCACCAGTTGGTCAAAATAACGCCTTTGATTTGTGAAATACTTGAGAGCCTACAAAAGAGGTAATATTAATTAATTAAAACATACTAAAAAAACATAAAAAGAAAAAAAGAAAAAAAGAAAAAAGGAAAAAATACCCGTTTTATCAGGGAAAGAAAACATAAATCTACCAGATCTCTATAAAACTAGCAGTCGCTAATAGAATACATTTTTTAGAAATACGTTTTATTTGTCTGAAGACTTTCCCCAACAAGTTATTAGTATACAGGAGATATAGTAATGCTCACCTTTTCACACATAAAAATAACATAAAAGCTAAAAAGAACATTAATAATTTAACCCAATTTGCAAAGTAGAATTATAGTAGGCATTCATAGTTTACGTGAAGATACAAAATAGTGAAATACAACGGCTAAAGCCTCCTTTCTTTAAAATAGGAAGAGTTGAAAGAGGCTCATACACAACCAAAAACTAAACACACAATTCTTTAAGTAAGAAGACTCAAAAGGCCATAGTCAATCATAAAAAAAAGTCAAACGCCCAAATTCTTTAAAGTACGGTACCAAGCAATATAATTCTCAATTTTGACAAAAAAAGCAAAAGGAAAGTGAGGTAGGATTATTTTACCATAAGCCACAATTTCTCAGCTTTCGAAATGGAAACTTTCATTAGAATATCTCTAAAGAGTTCAAATAGAATTGCCAGTTCAGCTTTGCTTGGAGAGGAAGATTTCTCATTGACACATCTCACAGCTATCGATAGCCGCAAAACCCATAAATGCACCGCATCTGAAAGCTTTCCCTCACAAAGCTTATCTGCCAACTTCTTAGCTTCATCTAATCTACGGAGATCCAATAACAATTTTACATACTGGCAAGCAAGATCTTCGGTAATGCAGCTCACTCTTTCGGCCTTCTCATATACCATCAGAATGTGTGTAACAAAATCTACACGTTCGGTTTGAGAGCCGAGAAGAGCAGAATTTTTACTTTCTCCATTTTGTTGACAAATTGCATCCATCAAAAATTTTATATAAAGGTTAAACATCACTGCTGAAGGAACAATCTTCAGCGCCTCCTCATAAATCTACATATGGTAAGACATCCAAAGTTATCAAAGATGGGTTATAAGTACCCAAGAAGTAGAATCTTCAACAGTGTTTTTTTTTAAATTAAAAATTCAATAGTAGTAGCTTGCCTGCAAACAAGCAGAAAAGCCAACTAGTGGCAAGGTAGAATACCTGAATTGCTTTCTGTAATTTTTCTGGCATAATTTCTGTACTCATTTCTTGTGTACTATGAAGGCCAACTGTTTCAACTCTTGCAAGCCAATCCCAATATTCCGGTTCTTTCAAAAAATCTCTTTTCAGGTCAGCAAGTATCTCCTCTCGCATCTCTTCCGAATGAGCCAACTCCGTGGCCACAACTATCCCCAAAAACCTTGTTCTCAGGCTAAATCTCGAAGGCAGAGCCCCGATTGCCCCACTGTAAACGGCTCTAAGAATACTTAAACCTTGCTCCCGAAACACATCTAATTTCTTCAATGACTCCCCATTTTTCACATCCGATTCCTCATATTTCTCCCTAACCTCATCAATAGCCACAAATAACTCCTTGTTTTCCTCTCGCCATTGTTTTTCCTCGGGACCACCACGCTCACGAACCAGTGTTCCCTCGTTTTCACCAAGAACAACTTTCCGAGCCTTTAACTTATTAAGGTATGTGAGTTCCATACGAAGATACTCGACCCATAGATCTTCTGAGGTTGGGCAAACCCTCAAACCGGTTTGCATTAGAGCACGAGCCGAGGCTACATTTAAGTTGTTGTCAAACTCCCAAGCTGCAGCGTATATCCAAACGCCTGCCACTTTAGGATGAAACCTAATCACTTGGGCCAAGACCTGCGTATTATAAAAGTTAAGATTATAAAAGTTGAAAGTTAAAACCTTAACTTCAGTGTACAGAAACCTTCACGTCATAAATCCATGAACCACACACAAGTAGTACTCCCTCCATCCCATATTACATGTCCTAATTTTTCGATTTTTTTGGGTAAAGACTTTAAGACATTACAGAACCACATTTATGTATTATGTTTTTTCAGTATTTTTTTATGGTTATTTATATTTCCAATATATCTAATAAGAATAAGGTATAACTATGTTTTTGGAACATCTTATAACTCAGTGCATAAAAAAGTAAAATAAATTAGGACGTCTAGTACGGGACAGAACAAAAGCACTATAATATCTATATGTGTGTGTTTGTGTGGAAAATCCACTCTACCGCTAGCACTAGACAAACTTATCTATGTCCACTAAACAAAATGAATTAGTTTTCTTAAGCGGATTTATTTCTTCTTGTATGTACATAGAGTATTTTCTATGTCAGGATATTCCTTCAATTTTCACAGAGGAAAGAGTGAAATCTTTCATTTAAACTATCAGTAATTACACTATCTAAATTCGTATGGGCATTTAAATTAGTTCGTCCTTTTACACAAGAAACATAGAAGAAACAAAAAAATGTTATGCACCACATCCTTAAACAACCATTGCTGCACCAAAATCTCATATGGCCAGTCCACCAGGTTTTATTCAGGCCTTTCAACAAGAAATCCAAATTGCTCACTTTCGGGGGGAATTAATAGTCACTATCATACTTATCATAAAGTAAAAAAGATAAGCTCTTGGTACAACTACTCAAAAAGACATATACAAAATCCTAGTGCAGATTCTTAAATCAACTTAATATAATAATTATCTCAAAACATACTTCAAATTCCTAATGGCCAATATGCAATACTAGATACCCCGTACATGTACAAATATATGAGAAAAACGTAGATACGACATAATGTATATGTATTTTGTTTAAAATGTGTCCGTTCATTATACCTTCTTCATATGTCCGTTCCTTCGCTGTCGACAGAACTCCAGATACTGAAACCAGAGCTGAATATCTCCTTTAAACTTATTAGTAGCCAACCTATAAATCTCAATAATCCTTGAAACACCAGAAAAATCAGAAACCGATTTCTTCATCTTCTTGTCGCCGCCGTTCCTCCTCAATTCGCGAGCGATAGCTCTTTTGCGGAGGAGGCGAAGAGCGTCGAGTTGCTTCTCGTAGTCGATATAGGTCAAGTAATCTTGCTTGAGAGGACTCGGGCGCTTAAGTCTGTACTCGAATTTTCGCCTCTGGTTTACGATTTCAGTGATTTCGGGACGGGAGAATAGGTTGCGCCGCTCGAGGTCGTCGAACTCGCTGACCATGCGCTCGAGCTTGTATTGGACAACGTCCGCCATTGTTGTTTGTGGTGGTGGTGGGGGGATTGGGTTCAAGTCTCTGTGTGTGCTTAATTGGGAAGGAAGTGTGACGGAGACAAGGGACGTCTACGGCCAAGGTGAAAATGTCTGGGTTTTAGGGCTGGGCGAATGTGGGGTCGTGTGATTAAAGGGACATGAATGGGTGAGGGCTCCTCTATTTGGGCTTTTAAAAGGCCCAATGTAGTGGACCTCCAACTGGCCTTGATGATATTTGAGAAAACTTGTGTGGCCATGAACAGAAGCAATTACTGTCGTCGGCGACCAAAGTCCACCCAGTATTGTTTCAGGTTTAAAAACGGAAAAAATGGCTTTTTCGTCACTCAATTCATATTGATTTTCAAAATAATTACTGATGGAAATCGTTCTAAGTTAAGGTTAGGGTTAAGGTTTTTACCTTGGTCTAATTAGAACAACGTAGCATCCCACGTGGCAGTCCAACGTTTGCGTGGCAACGTGACATCTGATCGGCCATCATCAAGGCTCAGCAACTCGCCACCTCTATGTATAAGTTATTGTTTCACTTATGCATTCAATTTGTTTCAGTTGTTAATACGTATGATTTAAATTTCAGTATACGTATTTGCCATGAATGTACAATTGAAGTACTTGTACATTATTAGTTGTTCATATTAAATTCTTGAATGATTATGCATATCTACCATGTATAAGCATACCCTATTGTTGAAACGTTTAATGTTTTCATATGACTCATGATTATTGGAATTCGAATATTGAACTTAAATTTAAAGACCGGTGTGTCGGAACCCTACATGGTTAATTCCTGTAGCTGTGACGTATACGGTACAAATCGTTAAACTTGACTATGTGTCGAGGATAACGAAATGACTTTGTGTTGAATGACTTAGTGTCGGGCAGGAATGCCAATTAATGTTCAATTATTCAAAATATTGCATATTGAATGGCATGATATGACATTTATTCATATATCATGCATGTTTTAATGGGATTCATATTAACTCGTGAATTCAAAGATTATTGTTTTAATGATTCAAAATTATACCGTTTTACCTGTTTGACTGGAAGGATCGTTTTATTCAAAATTGAATAATTTCTTGCTGAACATCTTTCGTTCACTCTTGCTATGTTTTTATAAACTTTCCAGACCTGGTTGAGTGAGGCGAATCCTCGAATGGCAAGGGCAAAGTAGAATACTATTAGTTGTTTCCGGATTTGTTCTAACTTGAGAATTTGTAATTTAAACATTGTGCGACTTCTGTTCGCACTTTTTAAACCATGTTATTGTAAGACTTTAACTTTTAATTAAGTTTACGTTTTCGCTGGGTAAATTTATTCATACGAGTGATCCTTGTAAGATATAACAGGGTGAGTTGCCGGATATTGGCTACTCAACATGCTGAGATGATATCAGATGACCAGATTCCACGAGTATTCAGAAGTGGAAATTTGAAGGTGTCACAAGTTATATGAAAGTAAATTGAGAAAAAATAATATTCATTAACGAGCCTTAAACCTAAAACCTAATGGGTTAAATTTTTCGATCAAGTTGAGATTCCACACATCTTTAATACTTCACAAATGCCCATGTCCCATGGGCTCCCCAGTTCTTCCCTAACATGGTTTGTAGGTATACTTTTGAAGAAATTAACCATTCATTACTTATAAATCATGCCCCACTAATATAACATTTTTCAAATTTTTCTACTAATAATTCCTCTAGCATTTCATAAATATTTTATATAGTAAATCTAATAATTTTTCTACCAATTCTTCAAATCATTTCTTATCTGACATCTATGCTATAACACATTTATCTTCATATAACTAGTCTCATACACTAAATATTATTGGCACTACAGTCATTTACTTAATTATTGATTCCAACACTAAGAAAATATTTAATATTGTTGGTGTCGATCATAGCAAATTATTTATCAAAAAATATCTTTATTATTATTCATATTACTGTTGCAGTTATTGTCAGGTTAATAGTACAGTAAAAAGTGATCAGCTAGTAAATATTCACTATTTAAGTCTTATGACAACTCAGTAATTGTCCGACAATTTTTCTTGTGGGGACCACACATCTTTTGTTAAGAGATCCACAAATACTTTATTATGGGGACCACTAATACTTTGTCGGCTATGCTACGCAATCTTTCGGGAACGAATATTCCCTAAAGTCAGCGCTGACATTTTTTTATCGAAGATATTTGTATTTCGGACCCTATAACTTATTTTATCTCTACAAATACTATATTGTTTAAGATAAATAAATTTCATGAGATACTGAAAATATTAGGTTCTTACAGTTATAATAATCCTTCTTAATATAAAGATATTTGAATGATGAAAAAAAATAATGCTAAGCAAGTTATATTAATAAAATTGTGCTCAATTCTTGGATAGGACAAATACAAGCCATGGTAAGTGTTTGGATATATCTCAAAAATATGTATGAAAGGTTAAAGAGATAGAAATATCAAAAAACGTTATTTTGCAACCTTATTTTTGCTTTCAAAGGTTGTATAACCGTTGCGAAAGAGATATGATTTTGTAGTACAAAAAGAGAATCATTTTAAGGCTAAAAATCAGCTTTTCAATGGATATGAAATCTCATAATGATTAAAATATGTATGATCAACAGCTTTCGAACAGGGGCCCGACAAGTGCTCAAATGCGACCCAACCCAAATAGAAAGCTTATTGAAAAATGAGGCAAGTTTTTCAAAAATAATTTTCCATTTAAAATGTATTTTCGCATAAATTAATTTTTCATTAATTTAAAATTAATTTTAGTCTGGCTTGTGTCCAAATATATTATATAATTAACCATTCACATGAAAATCCTATAAGAGAAACAAGTCCTAGTTCTAGTCTTCATTCTTGTTGAACTATCATCGTCTTGCTTCCATAAAATTGCATGTTCGTCGAACTGCTTGTTTCATTGAATTACTTGTGATCAAATATTGTTTCTCATATATATTGCGTCCTATGTTGAAATATTAGTATGAGTGATCAAATTATTTCCTGAAATGCCTCACAAACATATTAGTCCATGTTTGTCAATTATCATTATCAAAACTAAATTCAACGTTCAGATGTCCCAATAAATAGACATTAGATTTCAGCTTTTACAAAAAAATATCACAGAAATTTAGTACAATCATCAAGGATTAATAAGAAGATAATATATATGCCCTTGATTGGATAAAACAGGTGATGGTCCCCAAACATAACTAAAAAACAATTTAAATGGGGTTTTAACCATGATTATTTGTTACATAAAGTGGTTGCCGACTGAATTTTCTAACATTAAATTTTTTAGTTGGCTAAAAGGATTTTTAGATCTTGTGTTTTTATCACTTTTAGACATTTGAACCATGAAAAAATGATTTTTTTTAAATCGAACCTCAATGTTCATATATTTTTTGAAATTGAACCTTCCAGTGAGCTAAAATCCAATTTTTGCCGAAAAATTCAAAATTTTCCAACGGTGTAAATTTTTTGAGGGGCATATTTGTCTTTTGAGGATACCATGGTAATTTTGTACTAAAGAAATACTTAATCTAATCCATCTCATGGAAAATTCCGTTCTTTTAACTCTGTTGAAATACCATTTTTGCCTTCCTCTAGCAAAAAAATTGAACTTTTCGGTGAAAATTGGATTTTAACTCGCCGGAAGTTTCAATTTCTAAAAATGTATGAACATTGAGGTTCGATTTAAAAAAAAATTATCATGGTTCATTGTCTAAAAATGATAAAAACAAGAGGTCAAAAATACTTTTTATCCTTTTTAGTTTAACTTCGGACAAGTTTTTTTTTTTTTTTTTTTGTTTTTTAACTTCAAACATAATTTCAATAAGGTAAATTAGAAAGTTGAATAGGAGTTAGCCGGGATGCCGCAGCCAATTACTCCAAGTACTGAAGGATACTTTTTCTGCCATAAGAACCGAGGAAGGCTCGGACTCTACAAAGAGACCATATAAACCATCGTGCATTAGTCATGCCGCAATTGAGTCCCACATTGGTTAAATAATAGAATTGAGAAAGATTAATATTCACTAACGGACCTTAAACCTAAACCCTATTGAGTTAAGTTTTTGGATCAAGTTGAGATTCCACACGTCTTTAATACTTCACGTATGCCCATGTGCCATGGGCTCCCCAGTTCTTCCCTAACATAGTTTGTAGGTGTACTTTTGAAGAGGGAGTTGAATATATAGTACTACCAATATGAGAAATTGGAAGTTCATTACATTACTCACTTCCATTGTTTTCTTCGACATGGGAAAGACGAGTTATATCCAGAGTGGCATGATTTTTGCTCCTTTGTTCGAGAACCGCTTATGATATTGTGCTATATATGATGGTGGAAGTCGGTGAGATGAGGCATATCACATATGTGGTGAAGTCGAGACATGATGACAGAAAGGAAGGAGTTGCCGATCATCTTTACTACAAATAAGCAATCAGGTGCGACAATGGAATATATAACCAAGGTCTATAAACATGAGGGCTACTCTACCCATTTCTAATGGAGACAAATAATTGAATGAAATAATTTCAGATTTCATTAAAAGTGAAATTAACTGATTAGCTGATATTGAAATCATGCATGCTCTTCTAATGATGCCAGTCGGTCAGTTTTACAAAACTAAGCCATATATAGTCGTAGGTTAATTGTAACATATTAGTACAAGGATTACTACAAGGATGGAAATACAAGACACCCAGTACTGTCTGCAATATTTATCTATATATCGTACGTACTACTCATCTTGGCAAAGCCAAATTAGGGAAAATGTCGCTATTAAGTCAGTAAGTTCCAACTATTCCGCTCTCTATCAATTATCTGAGAAACTTGAGATTTTAACCAAGAGTGAGCTCAAGAGAGATCTCATTGTTCACATCGGTGGTGGTTACTGACGGCTCTGAAGCTCTTGAATTTGATGACGACAGCATGCCATTATGCTCTCCACAACCATTGCTCTTTATGAAGAAATCTTGATCGGCAGCATCATCTACTGACATTTTTTCTTTCTCATTGATATCCTGATGGTGTAAAAACAACGTACCCAGTTGACAAGGCTTAAACATTTGCTACTGTCTTTTGTCAAAATCTTATGCTCCAAAATAGTTTCTTTTTATTGGTAATAATACAAAATGACTGAATGTCGTTGTTGTAATTACATTGTTATGTTTACTATTTTAAGAGTAAAACATGAAAAAAAAAATTATCCTTAATATTCGCAAAAAAATGCAAATGAGAGAGAGACTACTTGTGCATTGCAGCCATTGAGCAAGTCCATGAACTTCATGCAAGGATTGGGGTTTTCATGCCCCCTTCGCATACTCCTATACTCATTCCTGGTCGCATGCATAGATTTCCTGCAAAAAATCAATTGACACCAAAGCTTTATGACATTTTTTATTGGAAACTATCTGATCTGTAAGAAGAGACATGAACATGCAATAAGCATTCAATTTCGTTTCCTTATACTACCCCATCCCATAATATATGTCTATATTTGACTTTTATGGTCGAATTAAATAATCTTAAATTGGAAAAAATTAAAAATTAAGCATATTTTTTCCCGTGAAGAATTGTAAGTTCGATATACTTCATTTATGATTACGAATAGTCTCACCATTTATAATTTCCATCGAGTGGACTGCCATTAATGGTAACCCTATCACAGCTTTGATAACTTCGTGGCAGATAAGTGGAATTTGAGCGTGGGAAGGAGTTTGTTCTTGGAATTCGTTGAATCCTTTCGTTCGTCCTTGCTGCCACTTCCTCATCTATAAAAAAGGAAAAAGATTGAGCTTCAAAACATTTCATGCTGTAAATTTTAACATATGCAAAGCCTACCCATTGCAATAATGTAATAATTCACTTATTCTCTCTCAAAAAGAATGAATAATGTTGGGTATATTTTCTTTAATTTTTTTAAAATAAATAACTCGAGTTGACATTTTTAATTTGCCTATTTATTATTTTGTACTTTCTTTAGTCACATTAACATATTCTCTCTCCATTATTATGCTACCCAACTGATAAGGATAAGATTGTAATAAAATATTATCTCTCTTAAAAAATTAATTTTATTAATTTATAAATTTTTTTTGTTTTAGTCATTTAGTTTTTTGGCACAGATGTTAAAACGCTTTAAAAACAAAGTTGCATGTTATACATTTAATAAATCTTTAATATAATATACAAATATAATATACAAATATGTTTAAAATATAAATATACACACAAAATATAATATATAAATATTTTTTTAAAACGCTTTAAAATTCGTGCCCAAAAAACTAAAAACAAAATTGTCATAATTTCCAACATTAAGTATAGAACTAATATAGCATATTTTGCTTGTCCTTTCTGATTTGGTTTGGGCTTTTTGGAATTCTTGATTCGGAAAAGTGAGCTGTTTAAAGCAAGTCGAGATTTCGGTATTATTCAGAAAATAACTTGAAAGAACAAACTTTACCCAAAAGAAAAAGAAGAAGACGACGACTTAAAGAACC